>CAEGAF010009397.1:0-35878 GCA_903067075.1 Micropoecilia bifurca
GTGTGTGTGTGTGTGTGTGTGTGTGTGTGTGTGTGTGTGTGTGTGTGTGTGTGTGTGTGTGTGTGTGTGTGTGTGTGGATGCTTTTGCTGTCTTGTACATGAGCAGGCATGCATGGGGGGCAAATAGACACCTAAAGATCCAAGCTTGAGAAAAGAAAAATTCTTGGCACACACTTACTTACTGACGGATTCTCTGTGTGCTAAAACAGCCAGGATGAGCCACCTCCCACTGTTGTGATGACAGGTGCTGAAAGAGAACCCAGCAGAGAAATTATTTTACGCCTAAAGTTTTTAAAACAGTTTCTTCATTCTCTACCAAACAACCACCGGGAAATTTCCTCCTCCGGTTGTCTCTTCAAACAACACCAGTTACTCTGAATTACCAACAGAGACACGCCTCGTCGTCTCATTGTTCCGGCTTTCCCGCCTTATGTCACTGCTGCACTTCCTGCACTCTGGTTACCATTTTTTTCCCTTTTTTCTGGAGCAGTCCCATATATGTGTGTAGTGGCGGGACAGAGCTGGCTGTGAGGGCGAGCACAGTGCCAGACTCTGTCCATGTATCCTCTCTCTGCCAGCCAGGCACCATCACTGGATTTAACCCTTCCCGGCTCAACTTTGACTGACTCGCAATGTTTTTGGCCGTTAAATGATGTGAGCGCTCTACTCTCAGCGTTTTATGTAAGCTTTAGAAATTGGCCTTACAATTACGGAGATTTGAAGAGATCATTTTAACATTGAGGGGATTTGTCAGCGTGACCTGGTAGCTCTTGTGTGTTGTGTTTGCTAATCAGAGTAACGTTGGTTATTTGAGTTTCCGACTGAGTTGGCACTGGGCTGGATATGGGACAGGATTTATCACCAGCTGTCAAATGTTACAAAAGACCGAATGATAAGTGCACGACATAAAAGAATGCCAAACATAAATCTAAAAGAAGAAAAATGTGATTGCTTTTGGAGTACAAACATCTGGACTCTCTTTTAATATTTTAATCGGGTCCAGTTCAATAATTCTTTAGACTTTTCGAAGATTTAAACTTTTTATTTGGCAGCTTTAGTCGAGTATTACAATTTATTTTATTGACATCGTTACATCTGGGTCAAGGATAAAAAGCCTCCTAAATTCAGGTGATAAACAAGTGTTGCATTGACACACAGCTGACAAGGTTTCGAGAACCGAGTTTAAGCAGTTTGTTTGGCCCTCTTTTACCAGCAGCCATTGAAAGAGACACAATACAGTAAGTTGTGACTCGTTTAGTCAATTCTGAAAAATACCAGAGATAACACAATTTCCCACATAGTTGAATTACATTCTTGGATCAAAAATCAGCAGAGTTTAAGCTGAAAAGATGACAAACTGTACGATATCTATTAAATGATGACATGTTTTGCACATACTGCACCATGTTTTTGCTAATTTTGTGTCAAGCACACGATTTTCAGATGTATCAGCCTCCACAGTTTTTGACATTTCTGGTAAATCCTATAAATTTTGTTTTTTTTCCCTTAGTCACATCCCCTAGAGTTAAGTGGAACAAACTAAACTGGATTTGAGTTTGTGAAGAGCCTCAGATGCTTTATGTCATAAGCTGGAATTCATCGATTAGATTAAAATAAGTTCACGCTATGAAGGACTTGTGAAATCCTGCATCGTTAGGTTTATTCAACTATTGAGTTGCTCGTCTTTGCCAAAGAAATGCCGGACGGTATTGCTCACCGTGATTCATTCAAAATAACTCATAGATGCACAATGCAGAGTAATGATTTTATGGTTTACTGAAAACATTTCTGACTTGATCCATGGAAGCTAACAAGTAGTTTTAAAGTTTCTCTGTTTTCCTGTCTTTCTCTTTTTGATGAGTGGTAATTAAATATGGGACATATTTATACTCTAACAAATTAATAAAACCATGATTAGTATTTAAAAGATACTAAACTCTAATCAATGTAAAAAATTGTGTACATTGAAAAATGGTTTTAGTCACACTTATGTTATAGAAACTCTTAGATATGAATCTAAGTGTGGCATGAGTGACTTATAGCACATTTTTGTCGAGCGAGGTTGTACTGCTCATTTAGTGAAAATGGTTTTTTCCTCTACACTGTTTTATTGTTCCTCCATTTTCCTAATTTGTAAGTGAAAGCTGCACTATATGTTTGCTTTATCAGCTGCAAGAACGCCACAAAAATGAAAATGCCACAAAAGTCCAAAGATCAACTTTAAAAACAAAAAAACATCTGTAAATCTGGAGAGTAGCCCCGAAACCTCTTTACAGTCTTGTTTGTTTGGAAACAGGAACAGAAACCTATTTAAACAAAGCCTTTGGGCAGAGCTGCACTTTGCATTGTTGGATGTTCAACATTTTTCTCCTGCGCACGCTGTATTTTAGCTGTAGCTTCAGCTTTTCTTCCTTTAAAACTGAGTTTAATAATCAGCTCATCATCCAAACTGATCACCTGATTAACCTGATTGTGTTGTTTGTCGCTGTTTGTAATGGATTCTGTAATTAACATCTTTCTCTGAATCAGACCTTGTGTGATCTCTGCGGATTCACACATTCTGCTTTGCTCCGTTTTCTCAGAACAACCCTCGACCACCTATCTAGTCAAGGTGTGCCTCTGTTGTGTGCTTCATCTTCGTTAATTGGCGATTATCTGCCGTGTTCGGGCGGTTATGTCGGACTCAGATCCGTTTTTGTGAAAGTGACAGCGAGGCCTTTGTGTTTAAGCAGCTCCGTCTTGTAGAGGAAGCAGCAGGGTTTGGAGAGAAGCCAGCGTGCTGATGGCTGTAATGGATTCACACAGACAAGCAGCTTTCTGGGTCGCCACGGGAACATGGACGCGTGTCCGACTCACCTACAGAAAACAACAAAGACCTGAGATGTGCATGTGTACTCCATTGTTTGCTGTATCTCATGTTTTTTTCTGTCTCTCTCTCTTCTTGTCTTGTCCCACAGTGAACACTGACACAGAAACAGCAGTGGTGAATGTTACATACGCAACCAAGGAAGAAGCTAAAGTGTAAGCAGCACAAATACTGTTACTTATGAGTAGCACTCATGTGCAGATGACAAACTGCAAATTTGAGCACTGCAGTTCATTGATGTTTTGCTTGACAAACTGTAAATTGTAAGAGCTAGATCAGCATATTTAGAGGAACATGCATATAAAAGTAAACACATTTAAACGGGAAGTTGCAACATCGTGCAAAATATTTTTTTAGTACATTTAACTGTGTAGATTCCTGAAAAACTAACATTTTGGCGAAACGATTGTGTCTAACATCTCAGGTAAAGTTGGGGACCCATTATGCAACTTTCACAACGGCTACAGATTTTTAAAAAAGAATTAGTGCTCAGGTTCACACTAACAGACTGGTTTTTGTTTTAACTGAGGACATGGTGAAGGATCACAGGTCACAGCATTTTTTATACCAACTAAAAAAAAACAACTGACTTGCAAGGGTGAAAGTTTGAAGGAACAAACATTCCCGTAATGTTTGTCCAGAACAGAAGATCATTTCTGAATTTGGACTAAATATAAAGAGATACAATTAAAAATGCTTATGATTGGATGGTGTGGACCCTAATCGTTTTTTTTTTTTTTTTTTTTTTAACTGATGAGGAGTTTAAAATATATATTTGAGGTTGTGAGTTTGTGGGTTTCGGAATGACTCTGAACAAACATATTTTACAAAACAAATATGTTATTCAGAAACATTCATTAGTTACATGCTCAATGCTATTTTGCATTCATTTCTATAATTTATAGTAACAAATAAAGTAAAAAAGAAAGAAAGAAAAAGTCAGCTCATAGCTGCCATGCAGCTTCTCTTTTTCGTTGGCTGTGGGGAACATGCATTTGCAGATGTGTCAGTTGTCAGCTCACCCAACACGACTCCATGCAGATCTACCTCAAGAAATTCAAACATGCTTGTTGACTGTAAGATCAAACTGGGTCGATTCCCTCACACACCTGCAGACTTTAAGGTTCACCTCATATCACACTTGCAGTTTTTCATGCCTTCATTACACAGGCAACTTGAGCTACGCAGAAAACCAGATAACTAAGGAGCTAAATGTTGATCTGAAGTTTGTAAAATTATTCATATTTGTCATCCATTCATTGTGGCTACGTTATTTTGTCTTCTTTTATACAGAGTGATGCAATTGGAATGCTTGATTGACCTTACAATATTATACAGAGTCGCTTTAAAAATGTACCCACATATATTTAAAACCATGAGGGTTTAAGCTGCTGTCATGTTTTACCAGCAGGTTGCAGCTCGGACTCACGATCAAATCTGAAGTAATGGAAATCCTAATGTTGAATCTTTGGGTCCATTACATACGGAGAACAAGATTTTTTTAAAGCTGTTTCTTTGTCCAATATCAATCAAAATTCATTGAATCTGAAGAACTCACTGTGATTAGATGTAAATGTTGTTTGTTTTGTTTTAAATTAATGCATCATCATCCAGAATCTGCACAGAGACACAGAATGTTTTTTTATTTCCATGTAATGGGAAGAATTTGTGCTTCAAAAATACCCATAGCGATGGAGTCGTGGCTTTTAAAACACACAATTTTCTCTCAGTCATCCATATCGCTGTAGCTCATATTTTTCAGAAATCTAACTTTCTGAAATCAGGCGCCAGACTGAACACATTTTTTGTTGATAGAGCAATATATTCCAGAAGACAACTTTGGAAGTATTTGTTTTTTTTTTGGTGATCTCTCGCTGTAAGTGTTGTGAGAAATTAGAGACAGAACGTGTGGGACTTTTATGTTTTTCTCCACCTTTGCTGCATAGATTCTGGTAAATGTCACTCTGATTTCAAAGCTTGCTCAGATTTGGGGATGAAATTAATTTAAATTGGCTAAAGACGTTTTTTTATCTTGTCATGAAATCTTGAGAACAATTTATGTTCTATAGAAATCCATAATCTTTAGGTAATCCCAAAAATTTGAAAGAAAGAATATCTGGAGATATTTAATGTGATTTTTTTAATTTTTTTATTTTGATGAGTACGATTTCTCTTCAAAAAAACATTTTAAAAATAGAAATATTACATAATCTGTATGGTGTGGTTCACACACTCACAAGAAAGATTTCTGACTTCACAGTTATCTACCAGATGGACACTGACACACCCCTTAAGGAGTCTAAGCCACACAAAGTTACTGTAACGAAGCTGTGTGTTAAGAGACTTTCCAGGATGTGGATGGAAAGTTTAGTGAAAGAAAAAGTGTACAAGTGATAGACAGATACCCACGGCATAAAATTTGGATAGAATCAGTGTGTGGGGTGGGCGTGGCTGGGATAGTAAAAGCTACAGACCTTACAGCTTCCCCCTGCCACTGTGTCCTTGGGCAAGGCACTGCAGTCCAAGTTGCCTTCAAATTCGACTTGTGTATTAGCGTGTATGTGCTTGGGTAAATGAGAATGTAAAAGCGACATTAGTGATAGATAGGACCACTCAAAGTTCAATATTTCCTCTCTGTTTCTGCCTCCCTCTCTTTCCCCCCTCAGAGCAATCGAGAAGCTGACAGGACACCAGTTTGACGACTACTCCCTAAACGTGTCGTACATCATGGACATGGATGGCGCCTCGCCCGTCCAGGCTCCGCGAGCGCGGCGCGGGGGGAGGTCCTCCCGGGACCAGGGCACCCCCCAGCCCGGACCGTCAGGAGGCTTCGGTTCACCCCGTCTCAGACAGCCGGACTTCCCGCTGCGGATGCTTGTGCCGACTCAGTTTGTGGGAGCAATCATCGGGAAAGAAGGCCTGACCATCAAGAACGTCACCAAACAGACACAGTCCAAGTATGTTTTTTTAACTTGATTAAAAGGTTTCTACTGTCAAGTTGGTTTTATTGTCCATTATCCCCCCAAAAATAGAGAGCATAATCAATTTATCCAAGTCAAATTAACATAGATTTGTGAGGCATCTGATTTCCGCATCCGTTTCTCAGGGTGGACATCCACCGGAAGGAAAATGCAGGCGCAGCAGAAAAACCCATCACCATCCATTCAACACCCGAGGGATGCTCGTCCGCCTGCCGGATGATCCTGGACATCATGCAGAAGGAGGCCAACGAGACCAAGACGTAAGCCCGCCTGCAGCTCCCGCAAACAAACACGCGTACTGCCGGCCGTAAATATACAATCCCATGTGGAGATTAACCGTCATGTCTTCAGGGCTATAATCTCATCCTTTAACCCTGCATGCACACTTTTAAATCTCACTGTGCGCTCCTTTCAGCCTGGACCACTAACACAGTAAACACGGATGCTTACCCAGGCAGGCACGTGATCGCAGCTTAGCGTCTAAGAGTCCAGGCCGGGAGATCTAATTGGCTTTGACACTTTTAACGAGACTCCGCACCTTTTTTATGGCTCTTTGAGCTTCTTCGTGGCGTAAACAGCAACATTTATTCTGTTGATTATTTGCTTTGATTTGTCAGTGTGCGTGTGAATGCAGAACAGTCACAAAGCCCTTTTTTTTTTACACAGGGAATTGCGTTTACATTTATTTACATTTTTTTATGTATCAAGAGCTTTCCTGTTCTGGTTTAGATTAAGCCTTGTTTCTGGTTCGGTGAGAAAATTCACATTGAAATAGAAAATATTACTAGTTGTTTTATGTGTAGAGCTTGTCCTGGTAGACAAAGACATAGGGGAAATTTAGATCAGGGAGCTGAAGTAATACTGTGATGTTTGCTAAAACCACCAGAGAGGTGGAATCTGCAGAAAACACACATATTTATCTTAATCATTCTGTGGACTGATTTTGATCACTGGTCTAAATGTCGTAATATTCCTTAATGTTCAAAAGTTCAAGTGTTCCCAAACTGACTTTATTTTATTCATGATTTCAGCACCTGAAAAGCATTAAACTATAGCTCAGAGATTCTATGCTACCCAGTAGGTAATTATTGTTAATTCTGATTAATAACATCTAAATTATGAGTTGAACGTAATCCATAAACCAGATCTACAAAGATTTATTCTGTTTATGTTGTTAGCCAAAGTCACCACAAAGTGCTTGTGCTGCAACCACGTTTCCATAGAAACAGCCAAATGGAAAGAATTTGACGTTGTTTAATGAGGGGTAAAAATGGCCACTCTGTGGCTCTAAGCATAATTGGGCATCTTTTTTTTTTTTTTTTTTCATGTCCCCAAATTTTTGAAGCCAATCAAATTTACATTGCAAATTCGTTTAGGGTGCTTATTTATCATCCAATCAATAACACAAATGGACAGAATTTAATTTTCTTCATTTTGTGATTTAACACACCTATCATCTGGTCTCCATGGCAACGACAAAATGGTAATTAAATTGTTTCAGGGTGGAAAAATAACCTGCCCTGCAGTTCTGACCGTACGCCGCCTTTGAAAATTACCGAAATATTACACAGTTGGAGAGATGTAAAGAAGAATTTTATTAGGAAAGTCATAAAGAGAGATGAGAGATACAGAAAGTTTAAATACACAATGAGAGCTATGTAGAGGAAAACACATTCAAAACTGGCATCAGCCCATCCAAAGACCAAATTTTATGTCTCTTATGTTTATTTTTTTATTTTAATATAAATTATGAAAACTTTACCTATTATTATTGCCTATAACATGTATTTATTTTAACTTTAAAACTATATGCTAATTTCTGTATTATATCATATTATATTTTTAGCTCTAATAATTGTCTTAGTTTCTTTGTTAAACCACTAAAAATTCCTTCTTTGCATAGCTTGGTAAAATGTAATTAATAAGCCAACTCAGTCACGTTAATTTTCTCAGTCTTCTAATTTAAATAGTTGCTTAATCTGCAACCTGGTTCCCATTACAACAGCCAAACATCAATATGACACATGGAAAGGATCAAGTCACAAAAAATCTCAATATGAATAAATAAATATACAACATTTGGAGAATAACAGTGTTACCAAATGTGTAGGGAAGTAATAGGACTGTAGAAATGTATGGTGGTACAAAGTGGTGTCCCTTGGCCAAAAGAGTTGTATTTTATTTCATTTATTTATACATTTTTTAAATTAATTTATGCATTGTGTTTCATTGTTGTTAACATTTATCTACCTGCAGCTGTCCTCTAATTTAAAGTCATAGCAGTGATGTCACAATTTCTTAAAATATGCTGTCTTTATTTGACATACAGAAAATAGGATTTTATAATCTGCATACATTTCTGAATGTTGTAATAGAAAACAAAAATAACCATGGTTCATTTAGTCTGGGTATTGTTGCTGAAAGTTTTCCCCTGTTGTTTATTAGTACTATACACAAAAGTGAAAGCAAAGGAGTTTCACTGTTTCAGTTGGTGTAATCTACCTCGATCAGTCAAGCTCTAATCCTATCTTCAAAAGTTACAGTGACGCCCACACCTCTGAGATAAGTCAACAAAGGGACAGCGAGGGCCTTGCCTGGGTGCCACACCTGCAGGAATAAAACCGGTCGCCTCTGCCTCCCTCCGCCCTGTGATTTCACTCAGCCTTAACACACTGAAACTCAAACCACAAAACCCACACATCTGCCATTCCCTCTCACTTCACCCTCAACTAACGTCACCCTGCAGCATAGATCTGTATTTGCAGATCGCAGCCCCCCCGGCTCTGAAGAGACGCCACGTCTGAGAGCCAGGCCCCGATGAAACCCCCAGCATCTGGCTACCCTCCTCCACACCCCCACCACAACCCTGATTCACATTCACACCCTGTAATTGGCACACAAAGCAGAAATGCATATAATGCAGAAGTTGCACTCCTCCTTTTCCTGTAAATGATCATACATGCCATCTGCTCCCATCAGAGGCAGATGTGGTGAACTCATATTTCGTTTGAAACTTTAAAAGCGATGGCTTTTTTTATTATTATTTTGTCAGCACTAACAGAGCACAGGAAGCTTTTTATTGTCTAATTGCAGATATATTATCTGCATGTTTGCAGGAGAAAATATTTGTTTGGCAAGCAAAATTGTGCATTTTTCTCATCCTGCATCTTTACTCCACAATAGCTGAATGTTATTTCAGAAATAATAATTATCTGTACTAAACACAACAGAAAAAGTGACTCACCTTCCATTGCTTTCAAATTACATGAAAAAAAAAATCCTCCAGAAAAACATGAATCATCTGATTCAAAGTATTATTTTTCTATCTATTTTCTACCCTAACATTTTTTTTCTGGTCTGCAATTTGGTTTGGGTTACCCAAAATTACCTCCGATGTTAGGTTTGTTTCCTTAGACGCATGCTGGAAACTTATTACGAAGAAGAACATAAACTGAGTTCTGCTGTTGTGATAAAAAAGTAGGGAATGTTTAATAGGAAATAATGCAAGAACTGTGGTTCTTCATATCAAATCAAATTGCTTTGTTGTTTTTAATCCCCTAAAACAACAGGCCTTTTCTGACGAAACGGCTTGTTGTCTGAGGGATTTTCTCAGTTGCACTTTCTTGTTTGTTTTGAACTTTTGAGCACAAAGAAATTCTTATTGAAATCAAATAAAATCAAAAACTAATTCCAGGAAAACCTTCAGCTTCCTTTCCACAACACACCCAATGTAATGTGAAGACATTTAATGGAGAATATTTACTAAATAGGTTGTTTATTTCTTTGACAAGGTAAGACTCTTTGCTCCCCCTGCCTAAAGACCAGTGGCGTCCAAAGGAAAGCGAGTAATTTATTGTACCTCAGGATGGTTTCATGCAGCCCTGATTGGCTGATCAACTATAGTAAATTGGACAACAAGTGTTACTCCAAATTACTTGTGATGTTGGATAAATACAGCAAGAATTATTTTTACATCAGAATGGTTTCACAAACATCCAAGGCTTTTTTTAGATAGACATTGAATTATACCTCCATAACCTAAATATTTAATTCAAATATTGTGCATTTATTTTACTGTTGAGTAGCTAAAATGAAACAAAAAAATGCACTTGTAATTTAAAAAAATAAATAAATTTAAAAGTAAAATTTAAACTTGACATATTCAGCTTTTTTATTTAAAGAACTGTGTTTAAACACTGGAATTTTTTTGTCTTTATTCCTTATTTCCTTTAATATTATTTAGAAAACAAGATCCCAAAATTCTAGCACAGTTTGCTTCGTGCTCTGGAGAAACTCTAAATTGCATGTAAATCATTCTCACGTAGCCTCAAAACCTGTCATTTAAACACTTAAAAAATTCAAGCAAAGGAAGCTGGATAGCAGCTCAAAAATATTTTTAACCAGATTTGACCTTCCAACAGAGTTTGCCGTCCTGTAAATGCTGCACCAACTAAATCACTGGACAACCACAGGAATCTACACGGGTTACATCTGATCTGCTTCTTATGAATGTCTTGTGAAGAGATCAATCATTTAGCTGATCTATCAGAGGAAATCCTGTGCTTACAGCAGCGTTTGCTACGAGGCAGCTGCCCACATTCCACAACATTCCTCACACCCTGTCTGAGGTGTCAGCGACACTCAGTGGAGCCAGTCATCGCAACTAACCTTTTGTGTGTTTGTGCGTCGGCAGGACAGAGGAGATCCCTCTGAAAATCCTTGCCCACAACAGCCTGGTGGGCCGACTGATTGGGAAGGAGGGCCGCAACCTGAAGAAGATCGAGGAGGAGACAGGGACCAAGATAACCATCTCCTCGTAAGTCGGCCGCCGGGCGCTCAATCATTTACATGTCTCCACAGGCTGATGAATAATTAAAACGACGCCTTTCGGATTGATTGGGAAAGTTTATGACTCGAGAAGGAAAAAAATTGCTATGAATGTAAGGCAGAAATTTAAGGAAGACCGACTTTAAATGCAGAATCTCTTTCAGCTGTGGATAGCAGGACGGGTCAGGTTTATTTAATGATGTTCAATAATATGGAGGATGCAAAGATGCAAATGAAAGGAATACATTGTAGAAATCTTTGTGGAAACTACATCAATGAAATTCCCTAACTTTTCCAGACTGCATTGCAGCATTGTGATCACTTTGTCTGACCCACTCTCTACCTTTTCCAAACAAACAAATGACAAAAAAAAACAGGAAAGTTAGAAGTAACGTTTAAATTCTTCTCCACCCTAATTTCACTTGTGTCCGGTTCTGTCCGACTCACCTTGTGTGCCACAATCTGCTGGGGAGATAAACGTCTCTTCATTCAGACTCACCCAGCAGCAATAAAGGAACCGAATGAACATCCTAAAGTCGTATATCGCTGCCGCATCTGCAAACACAGTTGAAACGCTTTGCCCGAGTTGACGCCGTTCAGGTGAAAAGTGCCAAATCATTTCCGTGTTCTCACAGCATTAAAGCCACGCAAGACCTTTAAACCTCAGCGATCTGCGGCACTGACCCATGTGCATTTCTGCTCCCGGGGGACGTGCAAACACATCCAGGCGCACGAAGATCAGCTTACTCACTCTTTGTGTCAGTGGCATCGCAATGAATATTTTCTTCAGTAAACCTGGTGGTAAAATAGAGAACATTTTGAGCATTCAGTCCAGCCTGACATGAGGCTCCCTCTGTAGGAGCAGGAATTGCGTCCTGCTGAGCTTAACCATAGCCACACTGTGGATAGATAGACTTGATGCTGCCTTAACCAACTGGGAAACAGGATTTTCTGTTTCATGGATCCATACCCTCCTTCCTGAATGTTTCTCTTTTTTTTTTTTCCTTTTTCTATGTTGTTCCACCTAACTGAGTAGTTAAAAGTGAAAATGTGTAGAGTTGATTATGGCTCCCTTTTCCCCAGGATATGAGTGAGGAGGTGATTACACTCCCTTTGACTGAGTGCGCTCAACCTGCTCTGAGAAACAAATGGAGATCCTTTTGGGCAAACTGGTGATTCTGTGAAGCATCCTCTGTTTTTCTAAAGGAAAATGGACTGAAAAGTGTAAACTGCTGTATAAAACTCAGGCGAATCGTTTTATGGAGCCGTAACTTTGATGAGTACTTTGATTTTCCAAGAAACTGTCTAAAAAGGGATATTCGGTTAAGCGTGCATGTCGCTGGAAAGGTAAGAGTGAGAAAGGGAGGATTGATTTTGTTGGATGTGCGATGGTTTTCTTCACTCAAATTTTTTTTTTATGAGCATTTTGTCTTTATTAGCTGTAAAAAGCAGAAACCATTTGCTACTTCCCAAGCGCTGCAGGTTTTGCTCGGATGGATGATCTTTTTTTCTCCTTCTTGTGCATGTCGTCATGCTGCCGTTCCCAGGCTGACCTTGCCTCACTCGTTATTTCAAGACTCATTTCACACAATGTTTCACAGAAAGCTTGTTTTACTCATCCTGCAGAGGCCTCGGCCTGAGAAGAGAGCCGGAAAATGTCTTCCCGGCTTGTCTCCCAAGAAGCTTGGAAAACAAAAAGGGAGGGAAAAAAACCTCCGTTATGTCAGCAGGGCTATCTTAGTTATGGCTAGTGGTCTGCAAATTGCGTATGTGTGATCTTAAGCTTGTAAACAGAAATTGTGCCAACATCCAGATGCAAACAGGTCTGGGAAGAATCCCGGCAAAGTATTTAACTTTGTCTTGCTTTGATAGCATTCAACCATGAACCTCAATGTTTTTTGTTGATAATTTTGGTTTTATCTCAGTCCAAAAACACCGACTAATTGTGAACTGAATGTAAACATTTAAGAAAATAAAAATCTGAAAAGTATACAGTGGAATATTTTTTGCCCGTTATTCTTTGCAGTGTAAATTAAATTCATTTGTAATGAGATTAAATGACTCACAGGCTGACTCTACTTACTAATTAGTAAACTTGTGCAGGCAATTGAGTGCACTGGTGCATCAGAGTAAATGTGCCTGTATACAAATGCACACCACACTTTTCAGATCTGTATCTGTGAAAAATGTTTATCCTTTTTATCCCACTTCACAATCATGCGCAACTTTGTGTCGGTCCGTCTCAGAAAATCCCAATAAAATACACTGATGTTTGTGGTTTTCTTGCTTTAAAAAGCGAAAGGCACAAGTACTTTTGCAAATCTCTGCTTTTCTGGCGGGGTGTTAATATTATGCAAGCCGATGTAAAAACACCAACACCCAAATACATATCGCAGCTAAAGTGTTGTTTGGATGCATTTAAAGTGAATTTTAAAAATAAACATGTTTAAATATCTGAGTTTTAGTAGAAAAAAATAAAATAAAATATGCAGAAAGAAACTGAATCCGAGTGATCCTACATTTCCTGTTGTGATTTGTGTGTGCGCTCCGTGTTTCAGGCTACAAGACTTAACCATTTACAACCCTGAGAGGACCATCACGGTGAAGGGAAGCTTGGAGGCTTGTTGTAAAGCCGAGGTGGAGATCATGAAGAAGCTGAGGGAAGCCTACGAGAACGATATCGCTGCTATAAATGTAAGCCCTCTGCGCTGTTTCTGTGCCGTTCATGTGGTGATTATGACCGTCAGGTGACTCACACAGACTGACAGGTGAGCGCGGAGAGGACTGGAGGTTGGGGGGGTTTAACCGCAGGACCATATTAGCTTCCCCCCGTAGTGTGTTACCGCCAGCATTAGTAAGGCCCGCTCTGTAAACAGATAACAGTAAACGATCGCTGAATAGCTCATTAAGCGAGCTGAGTGTTTGAGTGCAGCCTGTCTCCGTGCCTCTGACTCACACTCCCTTCCCCGCTGTGTATGTCTGCGTCCCTGCTGCAACACACCGCGTTTCCCAGCATCCATCTGATATCTGCGGGCCGCTCTTTCGCCCGGCTCCTCTTTCACACCAGCCCCGTGACATCATCAGCCGCTGGGGTCAAGCCTCGGACGAAGAGGAACAGCGGGAATGTCACGCACTGCGTGCTCTCTGCTGCACCGCTGATGAGCATGAAGGGAGTGGATGGACATGACGCTCATCAAGAGCAACAGCTGAAGCTCCTCAAGATGCATACATGAGATATGGTTTAAGCTACTTTTATTAAGTGTGTCAGTTCAGCTGGTTCTCCACTGTTGTTATTGCTTTAGTATTAAACTATCACCAGGAAGTATCACTCAGAGACTACATCCCTCTGGCTCGGTTTCGTTTCTGTCGCGGTGAGCTGTGAGCGGAGTGGGCCATCTAGAGGGAATCTGTCCGTATTACAAAGAACATTCAGGAACGAAGGGCGACAGAGGAAACTGGAGGTTGTGTCATGACCCCGGAAACACGAGCGGCTGACTTGGTTTTGAGGGCAGAGCCATTTTCGGGATTTTTGGGGGAATCGGTTTGGAAGAGCTCGGGTGTTTATGACTAGTTCAAACAATTGTGGGCAAAAATAAGTTTCAGAAGCTTAAAAAGCTGTAGCCATGGTAAGTCTGACTTAACACAGTGAAGGTTTAGTCTAATTAAATGTCAGATAGTGAGGAAAAATTTTTTTTTGCATTTCTTACAGTTTATCTAATCAAATCCTTATGACACGCTTCTGTGCAACAACTTTAAAAACAACAGCAACTGTTTAAGAATCAGTCTTTGGTGGATAATCCCTGCTGGGGATTTTCCATGTTCTCCTCTATGTGCTTGTTTCCCTTTGGGGACTCTGGCTTCCTCATGCCAGCCTTAAACATGCTTGTTAGGTTAATTGGCCTACGGATGAGTGTGTGCATGTGTGGTTGTTTGTTTCTGTAATTCACTGGTAACCTGTGCAGAGTGTACCCTGTCTCTTACACATTGACTGCTGGAGATGAGCACCAGCCAAGATAGATTTGATTTTTGCAGCTGCTTATGTTTTGGAAATTTGAATCTGTCTTATTTTATTTCTTGCATCATCAACAGTTTTATCTCCAGAACATCAGCAGTTACATAAGATACACGAGAATTTAACTTTGTTTCTGTGGCTATACCCATTATTCCACCATTGCATGTTCTTACAAATAAAAATCTAATTTTCATCCTAGCTTGGTAGATATAGGTAGATCTGTTATGATGGCCATTGAAACAGAGATTTTTGGAGTTACTAGCTACTGTATGTCAGTGATGTCCTCCCAAGGCAATGATCAATTAGGCATTTCAGAGATGTAAAGTCCTTGTTAACAGCTAAGACCTTCACTAAGCTTTGTCTTAAACAAGGGGGAAAGAAGAGTTCTATTAATTAAATCCAAATCATTCTTCATTTGCAGCAACAAGCTAACTTGATCCCAGGCTTAAACCTGAACGCCCTGGGCATCTTCTCCTCTGGTCTGCCGGTGCTGCCCCCTGCTGCTGCTGCTGCTGCTGGACCACGTGGTGCAGTGCCCCCTGTTGCACCAGCAGGATACAACCCATTCTTAGTGAGTCCTCTTCTTTTTTATTCTCTCTAAGCTGTCATTTATGCCTTAATTGCCTTTTTGGATTAGTTCTGTCTGTGTTTGCAGGACACGGTAAACCATGTTCTCCTTGAAGTGCTTTTAGAGACAACAGTACAGTGTTGACTCAGGTCTTCCTGCGTGATGTAGTTTGAAACGAGCAGAATTCCCCCATCTTATTTGGATATGAGTCAGTATGTGTGCGAAACAAAAGTCTCCACTCATTTCCCAGTGTAAGTGCTGTGAGACAGTGCGCGAGAATGCGCGCGCGTGCTTCACGGTCAAAATGAAGAGTGTGTGATTCACTGTGAAGTGGGCGCCCTGAGGTCTTCCCCCCAATAATTAGCCCAGTTTGTGTTTGTGTGGGTGTTTAACATGCCATCTGATGGGGCTGTTTGTCACTTCCAGAGTCACTCTTCACATCTCAGTGGCCTGTACGGGGTTCCTTCAGCAAGTGCCATGCCCCACCAGCACTCAGTACGTTCCCTCCGCTCCGCACGCCATTCACTGGCAGTCATCTCAGACTATCTCTGAAGTTTACTCACCGCTGTGTGTCAGATTACAAAACACATGTGAGAGAAATACAGATGGTAAAGGGGGGGATTAAATGACCTTTCCAAGGGTTAAATATTTTCTTAGTCCTTAGCAACTGGGTTTTTTTTTTTTAAAAAAAGGAAAGTAGTAAAAACAACCATAACACTCTTTAAGTATTTTGTTCCCATAACTGTTACATAAACATTCAATTTTATCCCATTAAACGTCAGTTTAAAAAATATTATAAGGGATCAAGTAGATGATTCCCAACCAGCTATTAGCTGAAACTGCAGCATATCAACACAAATGAACTGAAGGATAATTCCTACTAGACTGGTAACATGGGCTTCCTAAGTATTTTCCCTTTTTTTTATGAATATGTAACTTTCATATACTGCAGTCAGACATATCTTATCCTGCCCTCCTCTTCTCTCTTTTTTTGAAAATTAGATACAGAATCCATGAAGAGTAAAGAGTGCCAAATAATGTGTAAAAACAATACATTATTACATACAGAAACAATTATATTTACTTCAATTAATTGTATTGATTTAATTTTAAAAACTAGATATAATTACTTTATGATTTAACAAACTACATCCTGTTTCTGTGCTAAAGCACATCATAAAATAATTTAATTGATGAGTCAACCTCTCTCAGTGGGACAAATTAGGTCTTTTATGCTTATTTTCACAGGAAATGTGAAGAAAACTTAAATAAATTGTTGTAATCTATGTACTACACGCTCTGGGTGAGCAACTCTATCTTCTATATATCTAGTTTGGTCTGAATGATCTGTAATAAGTTCATAAAATATCACACTCTGGCCTACTTCAAGATCAATGTTAGCCCAACTAACATTGAGAGAGTGCTAGCTTCGGCTAACATGCTTTCGTGAACTTATTAAAGATATTTCAGACCAAACTAGGATTATAAAGGTTGGTGTTTCTCACCCAGAGTCTGAGGTAAATAAATAACAACAAATGAATTATATTGATGTTATTTCTGTACTTTCTAGTAAAAGTATTGACCTGAGAGTCTTAGCAAACTTGGAAGAAGTTGTCTTGACTTGCTGTTTGAACCAGCCAATCAGATGTCAGGGTCCATCTTGAAGCTGCCCTAATCGGGGCCCATTAATTTATTCTACATTTAATGAATTGACATTAACCAAGAGATCATTACTGTTTAAACTTTACCTTTAATAATATAAAGTTACCTAATTTTTAAAGTGCAATCAGTAATACTTTATCAAATTTATATCAGTAATGATTTCTTGGGCAAGTTGTCATAACAAACACATTTTGAATAATGTCAACTTTGTATTAAAAGTGTCATAATTTACTGAATGACGCTTTATGACAACAGTCATAAATATTCATGAAGGCTTATTCATGTTCACGGCAGGTGTTATGTCATGTTTATGACAGTGTCATGTCAGTCTTATTCACCCCCCTTCAAATAAAGTGTTACCGAATTATTGTATCAAATTGTATAGACTTATTTATTGTAATTTGGCACTCTTCACTCTCCGTAGGAATCTAAACAGAAAGTTAGTAGTGAAATGCTGCCAAAGAAATAAAATTCTGACAGTCTTGAGGAAATTTTAGTCAACATCATTATTTGCTTCCATTGAATAGAGTTCTGCATATTTACAGTAAGTGATGTAAATAATAGGCCGCTGCAGCTTCTCAGTAAGCATTTTGTGTAAAGGAGAGATGGTGGATCTGCTGTTTTCCATCGCATAGTCACTAAAACACAGCAAATATTTCTGGTGGGGGACTTTTCATCCTGGATTTATACTGTGGTTTGACAAAATTCACTTTAAAAACCTCAATACATGAGCAATTACCACACTAGGAAGGGATAATCATAAGTTAATCACAGTTAATAGGAATCGTTTCATTCAGAGTTCCATTTTTTTTTTCCATTTCCTGATGAGTTGCGACAAAATTTTTGAGCTTTTTTAAGTTCTCTGCGTTGTGGTTCTTCTTTCTTCGGTTCAGCAACAGGCTCCAGAACAGGAGGTCGTCTACCTCTTTATTCCCACTCAGGCAGTCGGGGCCCTGATAGGCAAGAAGGGCCAGCACATCAAACAACTCGCCCATTTTGCAGGAGCTTCCATCAAGGTGGGTCTTTTCGCGTCACTCATTCTTTGACCCTCAGCGACAAAATAACATTCAGAGTGGCTTTAATCATCGGTTCACGCTGGAGTCCTCGAACACAAGCTAAACGTGCCATGCATTTTTAAAAAGCCAATCATTAAGCGGACGTTATTAAGTCGTAAATGATTGCCATGTGAGTCGGCAGCACTTGGCCGACCGCAGTGTCGGCGGCTTTTGTGATTTAACGACAGATGAATTGAAAATTGGACACTTCAGATAATATAACTAGAGGCAATTCATTTATTTGAATTTTCATATTGCATTCTGTGAATTTATGTTTAATTTATTTTTGAATATTGGTCAGATGATTGGATATTTAAGCTCTTCCTGTGAAGACGTATGAATGTTTCTCGACAGATTGCCCCAGCTGAGAGCCCAGACGTCGCTGAGAGGATGGTTATTATTACTGGAACTCCTGAGGCTCAGTTTAAGGTAAAAACACCAACTCGGTGTGATTCAATCGTCAAGGAAATTTGGACCGTTTTCGCATGATTGACATCCGTGACCCGTGCTATAGTAAACAGCAGTGAACCGTTGTTGTCTCCACTTTCCCCAGTCTCTCCTTGCCTCATACCCTCCTTTGTATTCCAGGCCCAAGGTCGGATATTTGGGAAGCTGAAAGAGGAGAACTTCTTCTCAGGAAAGGAGGAGGTCAAACTGGAGACGCACATCAAGGTTCCCTCGACCGCGGCCGGCAGAGTCATTGGCAAAGGTGGCAAGACGGTGAGCACACTCTTAGTTATTCAAAAGAAATGATATTTACACTAGGACAAACATTTTAACTTCACATATCACTTTTTGTGTGTTTCAGTCACAAGTTTATGGGGTAATAGGGACCCAACACGCATCCTGGAACCAAAGAATGGTTCCAAAAATATGTCTAAAGCCTAAAGCTAATATGACATGTCCAGCGCATGATGAGACCTGTAAATGTTTATGACCAAGACGATGTCTGTGTTTAGTATGGGAGCCTGCAGGTGAAAAATCCAATCCAGGATCTTAGTCTGTGCCAATGCATGATGTGTTTCAGGTTAACGAGCTGCAGAACCTGACGAGTGCAGAGGTGATTGTACCGCGGGACCAAACTCCTGACGAGAACGACGAGGTCTTTGTGAAAATCAGCGGGCATTTCTTCGCCAGCCAGGTACACAGAAACCAATCCAGCGCAGAATGAAAGACTGTTGCTTTCGAGCATCTTTGGGTTTTCTTCCAGGTGATTTCATTTTTCTTTGGAGCCAAATTTGTTTCTCTAAAAGTTGAGAGGAGAAAGAAAAGTAATTCAATCAACCAGACCTTGAGCTTTAATGTACGGAAACAAGGAGTCAAATATATCAAAATTTAAAAAAAACTACTTTTAAGTTGAGTTTAAAGGGTCAGCAATATTTTTCTGTAGTGATTTGTAAAAGTATGAATTCCCAACCAAATTGTTTATATTTTATGGTGTTACAACCACAAACCTTAACATATTTTATCAGGATTCTATGTGATTGTGCAACAAAGAAAAGGAAATGGCATAAAGAGCCACTGAAGAGTTGGTGGTAATGTTCTTTGAGGCGGCAGTGCCTGAAGAGACTTCAAGGGCTTGTACAAAAGATGCCAGAATAGGCCTTTTTTACACAGTGTGTTGCAATGTATCAAGTGTCTATGAGTGAAATGAAATTAAATAGTTACATTTGGAGTCAATCTTTGTGTGTCTACAAAGTCTTTAGCTTGTCTCCAGGCACAAAGATTGATCTTCCTTTTCTTGACTATCAAACCTGATGCCACCTTACGTTGTAAAACTAAAATTAAATGTCAGAGATGTTTAGATTTTAATTTTATTATTATTATTTATTATTATTATTATTATTATTATTATTATTATTATTATTATTATTATTATTATTATTATTATTATGGTGGTTTTTATGTATTGGCTTTAAGTTTTATTTAATTTCTATTTGAGGACACTGAGGAATGGATGAATGTAGTCCAATAAGTGACTGTTTCTTGGGCTCATATTTTTTGAAGGCTCCAACAAAGCTCATATTCTTCTTACTGTGTCTAAACTAAAATATAATTCCCATTGCTTGGTTCGTGTTTTTAAAAGAGACTAAAAAAAAACAAAAAACGCTCACTGCTCTCACACTGCTACGAGACAAGGATCCGTTTCCAGCTTCCGACGGGAATTCTGCACCTTGTTTGGCGTTTTGCACACACGTCACTCTCACCTGTTCCCGTTTCCTCCGGCAGACTGCGCAGAGGAAGATCCGGGAGATCATTCAGCAGGTCAAACAGCAGGAACAGAAGCACCAGCAGGGCGCTGCCGTGTCACCGCACCACTCCAAGTGACCCAGCCAGGCGGCTCCAGTGGGCACCAGCCAATGAATGTAGCCCTCCCAAACGGACAGAGACTGACCCAGACTGAGGCCGAGGCCAAGGGGCGACGCGCGGGGCAGACCAGCAGCAGCGGCGGCGGCGGGATCAAAACCAAAGAACTTCGCTACGGGGGGAAACAAGTGAGAGCCAAAGGCTGAGGGCATTGTGTGCACTGCCAGCCCTTTGAGAGCAGATAGAGAGGGAGAAAATGGACTGATACAATAAAAGAAAAAAAAACCCAAAAAAAAGAAAAAGGAAAAGAGAAGAAAGGTTTAAACACCATAAAATTTGGTAAATAATGTCTTACGATAAAAAAAAAACCACACAGACACAGGAAATGATATGTTGCCCTGCATAACGTTATCTCTTTAGTTGGACTAACATAGGCCTAAACAGATCGAACAAATAAACCTATTAACACGAGTGCACACAAGGCAGTTTGGATTGACGGTGTGAGTTAGAGCTAGACCGAGTGGCGGAGAGAGCGGCTCCTCTTTGTGAGAATATCCTTAGCAGTATTAATGCAGAGTAGAGACGTACATTGATACACACTGAGAGTATGCACTGTTTTTTTGTTTTGTTTTGTTTTTCTTCTATCAGAATGACAGAACAACCTGGTGCAGTTTGAAATGTGTTAGCTGGTTCAGGAGATTGAGCTGAGTTGGCCATAGAGAGAGATCGACTTTACCCCGTTTTGTTTGCTGAATTTAAAACCCCTGAAAGTAAATCTGACGAATGGTTTCTGAGTCTTTGTAACGAGCCTGTGTGTGTGCCAACGCAAAAGATAACGTCCCCTTCCCGGCATCCCTCACTGTCATTTCTCATGCTTTGCTCTCTCTCTTTTTTTTTCTTTAATCAATTCTTTCTTTTCTGCTAATTTCTGTGTTTCATTGCTCTCATCTGGCATTGCGTTCTTAATAGGTTCCTTGTTTTTGTTGCAAAGGAACTTTTTTTTTTCTTTTGTAGCCTTTTTTGAAACATTGAACTGACTGCCACTTTTTTTTTTCCGCTAAAGACAGGTGAAATGAGATTTAACCGTATCACCCTAACATTCTGTGCAGCGATGTCTAAAACAGTCCGTAAAAAAAATAAATATATATATACTAAAAAAGGCATTGACGATCAAAGAAAAGGAAAATTTACGTCTTAAAGAAGCGGCGCACCTTAGCTGATGAGCAGGTAATCATTTGTTTTGAATGTGCACTGTCACACGCTTGGCCTTAAGGGGACGTCACAAGGGCCAACAGAAGGTGGCAGAGGGCCCAGACTGAGGGGACAGAGTTAGGGTGGGAGGGAGGAAACATGTTTAGTTTTAGAGAATAGGCATGGGCCGGTAACTAAATTAAAAACGCTGAGGTATCGTAGTATTTAGACAGAAATGTTATATTAAAATGTATGACATAAACTTGCTATTGTTATTCATTAAAATCCACAAAGCAGCTACTAAAATACTGTAAATTATAGTTATTATTACAGCTTTATGAAATGTTACCTACACCATACATTTAATACTGTGTTGATGAATAGAATTATGCAAAAGACTACAATAAATAGCCACTAACATTAATTGTAGTTTTCAAGTAAACAAGTGGGGGAGGGGAGGATGAACAGCTACTTAATCCTCTGAACAGCCAGAGAAAACTCAGGTAAAATTATTATTTTCTCTGGCATGTTATTAAAAAGACTTTAAAGAAGACGTTTTGGGTGGAGGTTCTAGCTGAGTGAGGAACACTTAAAATAAAGTTAGTAAATGCCGGAATCAGTGAAGTGCTCAAAAACTAAATCCGTTGTGAAGAATTTAAGTTGTAGGAAGCGATTTGAAAAGAACCTTTTTGTCAAGATGTTCATTTTGGCTACGAGAGAAAGCAAGACTTCTAAAAGATAAAAGGATGGCTTAGTAGAGCACAGCAAGTTTGTAATATTTTATCCTCTTTAGCTTTAGCCTCTGTCATAGAAAATGCTGGTTTTGTAAATGCTGAGAGCCTTTTAAAAGTATCTGAGTGAAGATAAGGATCCATAGTCACATGGCAACTGCTGCTTCTGTGATGCCACCAAATTGTCAAGCCTGCCCCCAATTAGTACCAGTATTTTAACATGTTAATTATAGAAATTATTAAGAAATAATAATGTATTTAATCGCACTTTTCTCAGGACCCCGATTTCTGGCAGACCCAGTAACAACAGATGCACAGACTACACCAGCAAAGACGATGCAAAAGAATGTATTGAGTGCTGCACGACTTCAAGCCTGCAGCATCGACTCTGTGCAAAACGTTGCTATTGGGATTAAGACCAGAGCTAATAATATCTACACCAGACCATAACAGAGGAAATAAAGGGCCTCACAGCCACATTAATTCAGTCTATGTCAGACCTGGCTGTTTAGGTTGCATTTGTGCAGTCATCAATCAAAAATGACCTTTTCTTAATTTATCAGATAATTGATAAAAAGCAATCATGTAAGACTATTAAGTGAATTAATTTAGACAGCCATTTTTAAATCACATCATATCTCTTCTCTACTATAAGTAATTAATGACAATTCACGGCAAAAACATTAGAAAAAGTTCTTTTTACATCTTAAGGAGAAATCAATAATGGCTAAAATCGGTATCAGCAGGTCAAAGCTTTACGAATATCAGCCTCAGAATTTGTAGGAACGAAAAGACGGACGGTTTTATCAATTTTTAATTCTTAAGCTTTTTACAGTCTTCATGCAGGTAACCGGCCCATGCCTATTGGAGGTTGGGAGTCTAGGGGGGTGGGGCTTGGCACCGTATGACCTGTGGTACACACACAACCGCAAACGTGACCGCATCCACGTTTGGCTTTAACCCTCTCTTTGTCAGGGAGCTTTCTAAACAAACAGCATGACAGCTGTGAATGTACAATATGCAGCCTTTTTTTTTTAGAACACATCACTCCTGTTGTGTCCAGCAGGCCGGCCCCGCCACACAGATTGTCACCCTCTTGTTCATCCTTTTTTCTCCTCTATATCGGAGGGTTTTTATTAAAAAAAGTAATCGCTGGTGGCCGGCCGCCTCTATAAACCCTCTGGACTCGCAGGTCATGGTGTCCTTTCGTGCTTTACTTTGGAGAGACTGTGGAAGCTTGTTGCCTTATTTTGTCACCTCTCAAACATCAACCCATCAGCTTCATCTTCCAGACGCAAGGTTATTGCCAATACGCACAGCTTCCTCCGTGTGTGTCTGTGTGTGTGTGTGCGCACGCACGTACGTATGTGTGTGTATGTATATATATATAAAAACAGAGTAATATTTATGAATCTATTTTTTCCTATTTTGTGATGAGATCTATTGATAAGAAACAACAAAAAAAAGAAAAGTCCTCTTCTGTTTTTCTTTCCCTCCCTCAGTGGGATACTGCCATATTATTTTGAAGGGAAGTGTTTATTTTCTTGAAAACTAAGACTATGAAAAATAATATAATAATAAATGATAAAAACCTGAAAAAATAGGAGACAAGTCAAGTGAACCACGGCGTTAACTTTGGTTGGGATGTGAACAGTGCGCATGTCAGTATTGTGATCTACCTCAGGCTTCAGGGTACCTCAGTCCAATCTTTCATTTCCCCCTCTTTTTTTTTTTTTCCATATTTTGTATGCCTTGTTAACTGATCATTTTGAGCGTTTAACTTTTTTTTTGTTTCGTTTTTTAAATGAAAAAAAAAAAAATCTGTACACCTTCAGGTCCAGCCGACTAGTGAAACTTTGCAAAACAATACTCCGTTGGACTGTGTTTGCCTGGACGCCATGCAACCTCTAAAGTCCAATTTGTTCGAAAGGAGTGAAGTGTGAGATTTTAAAGGATAGATAACCCGAGACATCGTGGGTAAAAAAGAAAGATAGAGAGATACAAATCAGAAAGAAACTAACCAACTATACCTCCTGTTTTTCCCAACTTTACCTTCAGGTTTTGTTTTTTTTTATATAAATAAAACAGTAAAAGAAAAACAAATGATGTTTATTGACTTGTGAGATGTGAAATAGTGTTTTATACCGACCCACCTAATCTTACCAGCTCTGTTTGATAAAAACACACAGCAAACCGGGGCTGATTTTAAAGAAAACAACAAAGCTGCAAAAATACACTGACAGGACCCTCGGACCGCGGCGTAAAACCCAAGTCTTCTGTGCAGAATGTCAAAACAAGTCTAGTCGTTTGCAATGTCACTGTGTACAACAGGAAGAACTGTATATCTGTAAACATGTACAATAGAGTCACGTATACATCGTTCTCTGACGTTTTAAAACACAGTGTGGCGGGAGAGTTTAGAGCGTCGCAGCTTTCCTCAAACTGACCTCTAAACTCATTTTTTGTTTTGTTTTTTGTGCTGTACATTTCAGAATCACCTCTCTGAATCCACTGCTGACTTTAGATACTAAAAACAGACCTGGGGCAAAATAAATAAATAAGGAAGGAAACAAACAAATAACATAGCGAAAGTTTTTGTTTAGAGCTGTTTTTTTTAAATTTGTGCTTGTAGGATGTCAGACTTTTAGTCTTCAGATGAGATGGATAATTTTTGTCCCAGTGAACACAAACTTGCAGTACTATATTAAAAGGTCTAACAAACTCACACAATGCCTGAGGCTGCGGTTGCCGCCAGCCTCCCCACAGCTGGTACAGTACCTCATACTGATGACTAGAGCTCACCAGACCTGATTCAAAGTATCCTGACCTAGCTAAGATGCAGTACGGTGCTTCGACTCCTTATATGCTCTGCTTCACCTTTAGTAGAGCGTTTGTCGGAGAAAACTGCTTTTTCATTGTAGCACTGAGACTTTTACCGATCCTTGCAAATCTACGAGCGACCCCTTTAAAACAGTTTGTCACGTTGAAACAAGACATTTCAGTGTGTTTTATTGGGAAAAGAAAAAGACGTGGCTTTCAACAACTTTTATTGAAAAACATCCTGAATGGTTTGGCTTTCATTTGTATTCAGTCCTTTGGGGTAGATCTCTGTTGTACATCGAGAGACGTTTTTGCACCATTTTTGTCTTTGCAAAACTAGATCAAGTTCAGTCAGATCAGATGAATTAACTTGTCAGATCACATTAATTAAGTTATATTAACATCAACCTTGACAGTTCCTAATTGAGCTTAGGTCTGTACTTGGACTAGGACATTCTAATGTGATCGATTCTAGAGTAGTTGTGTGTTTAGGGGTGTTCTGGTGGAAACCAGTCAGGAGGCCTAATTTAAACCAATTAAGTAGCTTTAATGTCTCTTTATCCTGCTACAACAGCCAGTTTTGTTCAGATTTTAACCATCTAACCAAAATGGCGACCCCCTAAATGTATTTTTTATGTTTACACGCAGACACAAGAAGCCAGAATTGATGAGAAACTAGTTTTAGTGCAGAAAAAGGATGACTTTAAGAACTGATTTAGCAGTGAAAACCTTACAGCTCTGAAACTAAATCTTTAGATTTACCAAATAGAAATATCAGCATGTCCTCATTAATGATGGGACAGTTGTGTGCAGAAAGGATGGCCGATCTCTCAACATTAAAAATATATGCAACCAAGACATGAAATACAAATGTACCATCTCAAGCCATGCTAAAAGCTATTGGGAATTGATGTGGTTTTAAGAGACTGAAAATCATGAAGGAAATATGTCTAATATCTGAAGTCCACTTGTTCCACTGTTCGCCTGAAAAAGCCTGATTCCCTCTAGGCTTTGGGTTAGTTCTGGGAAATAAACCCAAAGCAGCTGATTTAATGTTCAGTGAAGGACGATGAGGCTGGTTAGATAGGTACGCTGGAGCAAAATCAATGAGGTATTTATGAGCTAGGAGAAAGAATTTAAAATCAGCAGTCAGTGGAGAGAGGACAGTGTAGACGAGATGTGATCCAGGTAAAAAAAATAGAGAACAGCGTTTTGAACGAGCTGGAAGCACAAATGGGAGGCTAAACTGACCCCAGAGTAAAATGCAGCCTGGTAAATTATGCCTTTTTCTCTCCAGGTCTTGTATCAAAAGGTTTATGTATTTGTTCACTGAAAGAAACTATTCTGCAAAATAAAGCAGATAAATGCCTTGTTTAAAATATGAATCCATGATAAAACCCTCCTACTTCATTGATGCATCGCTCAGTGTTACGTCCATCTCTTAAAATCCCAGTTAACACACTGAAGCTCTTGGTTGTAATGCGACATGAAAAAAAGGGTGTGAATACTTTTGCAAGGCACTGTAGTTTATTTAATATTCTTTGGATACGTTTTATAGTGCGCTGACATTGCGGCTGTTTTTCCTGCATTGCAGACGGCCCTGCAGGCCTCTATCTCTCTTGTGTTTTTGGCTCTTTATAGGCGCGGGTTTCCCTCGAGCTGGATCCCTTTGACTTCAAGAACATCATCCTGGATGTTCGTACAGTATGAGGTGAAACCTGCAAGGACTGTAGTAACCTTTTTATTTTTTATCATTTTTAAGGATTGGTATTTCTAGGTATCGTGAGGTGTTAGGCATTAATTTTCAGTACCATAAAGGAAAGAAAAGATCCTAATTACACACATCACTAAGGGTGTACAGTGTTGTTAGTCATATCACACAGTGGTTAAATAGCTGAGGTTTTCTTTTGTTGTCTGTTCTGATCTGGTTTCTTGTATTTCACACTGATTAAATGATTATAGTCTGGAGCTGTAGCTGGGAATTTCTAACTCTTCATTCCTGTTAGATCACTACCAATATTACTAGTTATGAAATTGTGGTGGGACAAAAAATATATATATAAATATATAAAAAATTATCCTAGCTAGGATTTTTTTTTTTTAAACAGATACTGAACGTTTACGGAAAAATTGAAGTGCTGAAAGAAAGTACCCAGGCCTGATTTAAAAGCGCTGATAGAAAACTTGTTCTGCGTTTGGGAGGAAAAACAGACGAGAGGTCGCCAAGCGCCAGCTGAACCTCTCAGGAGCAGGTCAAAGGTGTGCAGAACCACAGCAGTGTTTTTTTCGTTGCCTTGTCAGGTTGAGTGGAAAGAATTGCATGACATTGATGCAGGTAATCCAGTATGTACTACACCTCACATCGCACTAGACTTGGAGTTGTGTTTTGTTTTTTTTTCTTTTCTCTTTTACATGGATCCAGTTCTTATCTGCATTTTCTCCATCTGGGAGATTCCTTTTGTTTCTTGGTAGCTTCAAACCCTCAATGTTACCCACAAGCCAACAAGGCTCCAAACACCTCAAGGTAATAATAATCAGTGGCTGCGCCAGAGAGACATCTGATCCGTTTTTGTTTTTTTTATTACATGGATCCATGCCTTTCTGGTAGCAGCCAAGCTGTTGTTTTGAGTTGTGAGTGAACTGTATTGCTGAGCAACCTGGATCTGAGCAATAAAGAATATCTGAAAGAAAAAAAAGAAGCTTGTTTTGTTTTTATTACTTGAAACACTTACACCTGCAAAGCCCATCATTGCACAAAGAAGTCCTCGTATAACAACAACTCCACCAACAGGAGGGACTTTCAGAAAACAATACTGCAAATCAGAGTTAAATAGAAATAAATAAAGATGGTATACAATGTATCTTTCCAGCTTCAAACAGAGTCCTATTGCAGAACTGATTGCGTTTATTAGCACCCTTGTAAAAAGTCTAGAAATAAATTCCTCATTTATTGGAGAAACAATGCAACACTAAAGCATTCTTAAAAAAATCCAACCTTCAATTTGAGTACATTCAATTACGTCGCGCTTACAAGCACACTCATCCTAAATGCCTTTTAATAACCCTCTACTGCCAATCATGAAGCACTTTATCTTCTCCTGTAACATTTAACAAGGTTGGAGCATTTAGAGTCAGTTTCATACAGATTATTCAGTCTTCTATCAACCAACCTGAAAGAGCTCATGATGCCATCCACTAACCTTTATATGAGAAACAGGTCACAGGATCACACTAGACATGAGGGCTTTTCCACAGATTTGCCCTTTTTCCCCCTACACTTAACACCCACCTGCAGTTTTACCCAAAAGCTCAATCTAATTCATCTGATCTGAGGAAAGCAGACATTTCCAGTTAGTTAAAACTCAGTGATCTTATGCTTGTTGAGGTATAAAAGTTCCTCTTTAGTGTCTACAGAGTATGTAGTGGTGCCACCAAGCTGAGTGAACTTGGTGGAATTTTTAACCTCTCATCATCCTGTTCTGACTTGCCTTTCTTGCCCAGTCTTGGCTGTCACAGTTAGTTGTTTTAAAGATTAATTTTCTTATTGCTCTGGCTGTAATAGAAGAAAGTTTAAGCGAGTAGCTTATGAAGATCACCACAGATCAGTCTGACTTCTTGTCTTTTTCATTTGTGGCAGTTTAAAGGTTCCTTGAAACAGCACAACTTTGAAAAAATATATTTGAAGGTTTAAAATGAATTACATCAGATTTTACATTCCGTAGAAAAACAACGCTATTCATGTTCTGCCACACTAAATGAATGTACTTAATTTTTTCCTATGGGTTTGACGTTCGATTTTGCTGCAATGAAAGATTCCTTTACTTTAAGGCTCTTTTACATATCTTCACTGGGTATTATAATAAATAAGCCAAGTGCTGGATTAAAAGAGGATTTTTTGTAAATGCTAACATTGTCGAACATTACATTACATTTAAAATAATTGGCATCTCAATGATAGAAAAGGCAAATGCAAAACATTTTTCAAAGGTAGGCATAAAAAAGTGCACCCACAGCAAAACAGATAACAGACACACAATTCATAAAAAAAGACAATAAAGAGAGAGTTTGTACCTCAAAGCCTCACCAGGTCAGAAATAACTTTGCAGTTAAATTCTGTAAAGAATTCAACAGTAGGAACGGTAAAGCATTAAATTAAAGCCCCTAATTTTAAAATATTAGGCTGTGAAGATTTTTCTGCGCCACAAAAACAACAGTAGCCCTTCAGATTGTGAACAGGGAAACTGTTGATCTCCTGAAGTGGCAGTGGGGTGTCGGCTGTGGGTCCAGTGGATTTAGCGAACGAAGCCTTCATTGATCTGGGCTCTTTCCAGGCACATACAATGGCTTTAGATTCAAAAGTTTGGCCCCTTAGCTTTGTTCTTATATTTTAATGAACATTTAAGGCCTGGTACGCTTTTAATGATGTGACTGACTGATGTGGACTCTTAAGACTAGCCAATTTTAGAAGTTACAAGTAGAAAAAGGACAGGCATAAACCCATGAGACATTATCTAATCAGCAGGAACACAGGCAGGCCTTCCGCGGTTTTCACATTAATATTTCAGTGAGCCCATGGAGGTAGAATTTAAAGGCCAGAACAAAACAGGCACTTTGAACGCAAAGTTTAAACTAAAGCAGAACTCTTGTCATCAAACATGAGTGCAAAAAGTTCTTCTCTCCTCTTCATGATTCCTGTACATTCAAACATTTCCCAAATACTGTAGCTTCAAAACACCAAAACTGGAAAACATTTTTTTAAGTCCATCAAATGCATTTGTAATTTCTTTTAGAAAAGCAGTGCTTCCTGTTGATCTCCACACAACTCCGGCGGGGCTAAAGCGATCCATAACCGAAAACAACAACGCAGTCGGGCGTTGAAGTTTCTCTGAACAGCTGCCACTTTGAACATGTTTGCTCTGGAGAGCAGAAGGCATCTGAAAACTGAGCGGATAAAAACTTACAAACCCTCCAGCGGGGGTCACTGCACCTTCTTATCCGAGTCAAGTCCGTTCTGGGGCTGGACGGCCAGCTTGAGACGCCTGTGGCTGAGGCGCCGGATGAGGGCGCCGGGCACCAGAGCCACGCAGGCGATGGCCAGCAGCTGCAGGAGGTGCTCCCAGGAGAACAGGCTGTCCAGCGAGGACACCTCGGACAGCATGGCGCCCGCCTGCACGCAGATGAAGTTGTAGGGCAACAGGCCTGGAAACGAGTCACAATGTCAAAACAAACCACACCAAGGATGTTCAATGCTTACAGAAGTGCTTAATTTTTAAAATCTCCTTTCATTCAGTTTTGTCCTGTTTTTATTGTTGACATGCTTTGTGATTTCTATCTTGAAGAGTGCTGTATAAATAAAGTTTTACTTGCTTACTAAGCAACAGATTTTAGTTCAGTTCTCAACAAGAATGACTGCAGGTTTGATTTGCAAAGTAAAGTAAAAACATTCTGTTCCTATTCAGAAGATCAAATGGTAAATGGTTAATTATGTCACAATAAGAGGAAAATTCTGAAACTAGGATGGTTATGCAGAACATTTCTTTATGTCCTCTAAAGTAATGTGGAGGGTCTATGCAGCTGTTAGCATTTTTCTCTTTCAAATCCTGGAAAGCTCATCAGAAAGCAAATACTAGGAGTTTTTTTTTGTATAAAAGTCTTGTGGCCTCTGGCATTAACCTGAAAAAGGTTCAGAATGGGGTCTTTTCTGAAAATTATGTATTTAAATTTAAATATGTGACTAAAACAAACACAGAAATAGCTCAAAATGCAAAAATCAACACTTTCCCATGATCAAGTTTCTAGACTGGAAATTTAAAGAAAATCTGTGGATGAAGCTGAACAGAAGTGAGACACGGAGAAGATCAAGTATTCTAGATGTTCTAACAAAATGGTCAGTTGTTCCTTTTTTATATTATCCAATGAAATATCATGGAAGACAAACTGCTGACCTGTTGGCAAAAAAGGGAGTTGTTCAAAAATGTAACAACAAAGATCTTCATAAGGTAGCAATGATTGAGTGAAGCACACTTATTTCTGAATATATCCATTCAGGTTAAAAGTGTTTTATACTACAACAGTATTTTTTTCCCACACGTCTCTAACAGAAGTGTAGGACTCTGTAATGTTTATGCTTTTTTTATAATCAGTCTTTTGGAGAAAACAGGAAGTAAAAACTGGAAGGAATTTAGATAAAAAAAAATATTCTAAAAGCTCAGCAAACTGTTAAGACTATGTGAGAACCCTGGCTTTGTCTTATTTTGTCACCAACTTAATTTAATTCAATGCAATCCTCGTGTTTATATCAAAGGATCTGGAAGAGGCCTGAAACAAAGTTATCTCTACAATGATCTTTTCAGAGATAATTTAATGCCAACCCTAAACAGAATACTTTAGACTGAACTACAACATACAGTGATAAAAAAAAAAGCCCTGCAAGCAGCACCCACCAATAAATACTGAGAAAAAGAAGTATGTGATGGGGATGTTGACGATGGGGGCAGACATGTTCAGGAACCAGTTGGGAGTCATGGGAAAGAATCTCAGGAAGAGCAGGAAGAAGAACAAACAGTCCCGATTGTCTTCCACCTGGAACAAACCGTGAGAAAGAAAGCATCAGCGCCTTGCAAAGGTTTTCACATACCTGAACTTTGTCACATTTTATCACACAACAACCAGAAACCTCAATGTATTTTACTGAGGTAATAGACCAAAAAAGGTATCGCAAATAAATTATTATTTTCGTTTTTTTGCACAGTCAATCCTAATTTACTAGAAGAAAAATATACTTTAATCCCTCGAATGTAATTAAAACAATAACATTTCAGTCAAAACAATTATATATATTAAATACAAAATGAATAAAAGGTGTTAAGTAACAGAGTACCTTTTTCTGTAGCATGGAAACTTTCTCAGGGAAAAGATTTATGACGTGTTGTTTTCCAAAGGTTTGGGAAAGGAGGTAGCACATGGTGGAGCCCACCGTGGTGAGCACACAGGCAAGGAGCAGCCCTACATACGGTCCAAAGATGGCTCCTGCAAGAACGTTCTGCACAGTGACAAGCACAGATAAAAAAGGGCTGCTGTTAGCACTTAACTTCACTCAGAGCAGGAGATGAAGGAAATTATTTTAGATCTAAAAGTGTTTGGAAGCATCAGGTGATGGATGACGGAAGAGCTTTTGTTCACAATTTCCCTTCTTTGCTTGCTTTTTAGCCACATTTGGATTTATTAGATTCTTTCTAAAACACAACTAAAGGAACTAAAGTTAGCTTACATTCAAAGTATCGTCTTCCACTCACCAGGAAAGATGATCCGGGGATGGCAAAGGACTGCTTGTAGAGGTATGCGCTGCAGAACAGGAGCAGGACATATGCCGTGTGCTCCGTTTTGTAAAACTGCAGGAGTTTGGACAGTTCCTGCAGCTCCTCCAGGTCAGATGGGAACTTCAGCCTGTGGAAACATTTCCTCTCAAGTTAGAATTAAAACAAACAAAAGAAAAACCTCCACAGTACAGAAGAATGGTCTGCTATTGTGATTTTACAATCACACCAACAGTGTGACCACATGACACCAAAATGTATAACAGGAAGAAGGTAACCCAGCAGAGAAAGGGTGATGCTTTTTGTGCAACACTCTGCTGGTCCCTGCCACACATGTTTGCATTACTTTGGCATGTATCAACCAACACTGTCTGCATTTCTGCAGACAATGTACAGCCTTTAATGGAAACTGTATTCCCCGAAGACTGTGGTCTCTTTCAAAAAGCTAATGTGTCCAGCCGCAAAAACAAAATGGCTCGGGAATATTGTGAGGAGCACAGCAATTACAGCCTCCAAATTTCCTGTTTGTTATTGCAAATGGACATTGTGTACGGAAAAGGATTAGGGCCACCGAAAAAAAAAAGAATTCTTACTTAAATCTCAGAATTCTGACTTTAATCTCAGAATTACAGTCAGAATTCTGAGAATAAAGTCAGAATTCTCATTTTAATCTCAGAATTCTGACATTAAAGTCAAAATTCTGAGATTAAAGTCAGAATTCTGAGATTTAAAGTCTCAGAATTCTGAGATTTAAAGTCTCAGAATTCTGAGATTAAAGTCAGAATTCTGACTTTAACCTCAGAATTCTGACTTTAAAATCTGAATTTTTTTTTTCGGTGGCACAAATCCTCTTGCGTATTTGTGGGATGTGCAGGATAACCAAGTCTTACCCCATCTCGTCGCTGACTGCTGACCAAACGTCTAATTAGGTCTAGCGGAGCCCGTGTCTTAACGGGTTAGGATAGCTTTGGCAGCAAAAGGGCCACCAACACGCTATCATTCAGGTGGTCATAATGTTATGCCTGATAGGTGTATCCCTTCTGGGCTGTGGGATCCCCGGAACAAACTGGGGAGGATGTTCAGGAGAATCCTGTCACAGTTGTATTGTTATAACCCCACTCGCAACATTATTGAGCTCAGAAAGGCTCAATAAAGGTATGAATGGATGTTAAACTTCTAAAAAACATTAAGTAACTATGATCGCTTCCAAGCTTCTTAAAGACTACGAACTTGAGGAAATGACTGATCTGTTTGTCCTTAGTATTAATTGGAAGAAGTTTGAACCCGAATGGTCGTAAAGGGTAAGCAATAGTGGAGCGAATAAATCATTTAACCACACAATAATAATTATTATTATTTTTAAATAATACCTATAGAGAGAAAGAGTTCACCATCAGCCAGTGGGAGTTTTTAACCTGGCTAACAGCTAACTGCTAACTCCGGGGTTACCTGCTGGGTTCCCCCGAGGTGTCGCATCTCTGCTGGGACTCCCTCTCCTCTGGACACGGCTGAGAATGTCTTCGTGGTCCAGCAGGAAGGTATAGAGACAGATAGTAAAGGTACAGGGTGGCTGCGGTCACGACAACGGCTAGTCCGATAAGGGAGCGCATTCTCCCGGGAATAAAGCGAAAGTCTACCGCTTCTCTTCCCTTCGCCTCCTGAATGTTATTATCTCTGAACAGAACAATGTCCGACCGGCGTGATGACGTCACGTCCTGGCGTACTCAGACTCCCGTCAATAATTCACAGCTTCATAAATCACATTATTATTATTATTATTATTATTATTATTATTATTATTATTATTATTATTATTATTATTATTATTATTATTATTATTAATCATAACCTGAAGAGTGGAAATAAATGGTGATGTTAATTACACTCCGCTCCAGATGGGGGCAGCAGTGTACAGCTGGAACCGTTGAGGAACAAAAGCAGAGGTGAAGGGGAACGCTGAAGTTAGGATCGGAGTCGGCGTTTGAAAGCGTTTAACTGCAGTAGACATCTCCGGACTGTCTTTGTTAAACTCCAGTTCATAATTTAACTATGACCGTTCAAATATGACCTGAATTATGCTGCATTGAATAAATATTATTAAAATACATTTTGATCTGTGAAAATATGTGTTTCTTAGAAAGTCAAAAAGCTATACCCCCACAAATATAAGAAATGAAGAAAAATTTGCATATCAATTTCTAAGCACGTTTTACAGGCCTCAAAATGAAATTAAATTAATTTACATTCAAAAGGAAGAATTATTATCTATTATTATTATTATTATTATTATTATTATTATTATTATTATTATTATTATTATTTGTATAGGTGCAAAAAAAGTTAATTTGTACTTTGAATGTATCTTTAGAGTTCACTGATAAGTGCATGTTTTAGCTGCGCAAGTATTTGAAATTCAGAAAATGAGTGAAACAACCCTTTAAAAAGACGATTCGAATCAGACACCAACTTCAGCGTCGCTGATAAGGGCTTCCATGTGTCTCGCTAAGGATTTCAAAGTTCATTTGAAGAACAGGAAAAGAAGTGCAACAACAACTAGAAATATTTGTTGGACACCATGGCTTTGTACTGCCGAGTTTCAGGCTCTGTTGGCATGATAACTCTGCAGAATCCTCCCGTCAACGCGCTGAGGTGAGAAACAACGGCAGAACTTTACTTCTTCCAAACAAATTCACTTTGTCCTTCAAAGTAAATACATGACTTATTGCACATTCCTAATTTGCTTTGAAAATGTGATTATGTCCAAATACATTTTGCGAGCATAAACAAGGAAGAGTGTTTTGCACGTACGTTTAGTATAAAACTTCCTGGTATGGGATAAAAAGCTCACACTCTTGACAAGAATCTAAATACAACTCAAGAACACACACAGTCATTTCTTTAAGAAAACAACAAAATAGACAGCAGTGTGGGATACATTTGCTCCTTTCGTGAAAGCAGCAATACCTGCTAGGTAAGGCTCTCGATTAAAGAGTGACTTACTCGGTGATTCTTGAGAATAGGGACAAAACAGGTCCTATGGATAAAGCACAAAATTTGAATAAACTATACACAATATATAATTTTTTCAAACATCTGACTAAACTAACCTGGGTCATGTGAGCACAACAATGTATATTTTCCTGGTGTTTGCTGAATATTTTTTTTATTTTAAACATTGTAGTCGGTGGATGATGCCTGTAAAAGCCCTTGTCCAGGAGCATTTTGTGAAATAAAAGTTTAATTTTGGTATACTGTAAAGAGTTCATTGACCTGATGAGCTACAATATGACCTCATTAGGAATAACATCATATAAATTGAGGTAGTTTGGCTTTTTGTTAACTCTGTCAGATGTCAACTCCATCAGAGTTTTTGTGACTCATTCAGTAAAATTGTTGTCAAATCTCACTTAAATGTGCAGTTAATTAATTTTAATGTATTTTACATAAATTGCATTACTTCACATGTACCAAGTTTTTCATTTTACTCACTAGTTTGTCACCACCTTCAGTTTTGTGTCAACTCCGTCATGCAGTATCAACTC
>CAEGAF010009406.1:0-74938 GCA_903067075.1 Micropoecilia bifurca
AATAATAATAATAATAATAATAATAATAATAATAATAATAATAATAATAATAATAATAATAATAATAATAATAATAACAAAAATCTTTATTTAACCAGGTTTATTCCACTGAGATCAAAAGGCTTCTTTTACAAGAGCGTCCTCACCATGACTGGCACAATACAGAAAGACAAAAGCATCTGTTGTCAATACTCACTTATCCTTGAAAGCTTGCAGGAGACAGGTGCCTGTCTCCAATAGTCAGTAAGCGAGAGGTGGCTACACACTGGACAGGTTTCCAGTCCATCACAGGGAAACAGAGAGACACAGGACAACTAGTCATGCATCCACGCACTCGCACCTAAGGGTAATTTGTAAAAACCAATTAATCTAACAGTCTTGTTTTTGGCCTGTAGGATGTCGCTGGAGTACCCGGAGAGAGCACTCATGCCGAAGAACATGATAATTCTTTGCTGAAAGACATCTTCAGCTAATTAGGAAGGAAACTAAATATTTCTGCCTTGAATTTGGGTAGAACAAAATTATTAGTTATTTATGGGGTCACTCTCTAATTGGTATCAGAATAACGTCCACTAAAACATCAAGATGTCTGATACACCAGTATGGAAAGGAAAGTTAGGAAAAAAGTAATGATTATTAATGTAACTGTGGAGCATCTTTAGATTGTTCTGAGACAATGTTTTAAGGTTTTTGCAGCATTTGGAAGAGGGACAGATTTCAGAGCTTGGTTGCATGTAATTGAATTAGCAAAGCAGGAAATTGAAGGTATATAAATGGATTTGCCAGTAAGAATTGGGCATAATGTGTATGATGTCTGCTCTGCGCACTAACTTTGACAGTGGAGGTGTCCCATAGATTACATGTGCAAAAAACAACATACTTAATGTGCTGTGCCACAATCCATTTACCTTTTTTTCTAAGAACAATAGAAGCAGTTATTGATTTATATGTTGTTTTATTTTAATAATTCAACTTAGAGGAGTTAAAATCAAGAATACTTGAAAGAAGAGTTTTTTTCTCTTAAAGACTGCATCTGACATTGTAAAAGTGATTTTTTTTTTTCTGGCATAGTTGTCACTTAGTATTATGTTAAAACTATGATTTTTAGTGCATTTATACTAAAGGATTCTACACATCTCAAGACATAAAGCTCAATGTGCCATCTACAATGTTTGCATTACAGATTTTATAGCCAGAAGTGATGCGGTAGAATTTAGTACATCATTTGCTAATCCTTTCTATTTTTTTTGTCTTCTCCTTTTAGTCTCTGCATAAAGGACCACCACAGTGAGGACAATCTACAGTAACAGTGGGATCAAATGATACACAGTGGGCCATTTTCACCACCTTAATTAGTGTTTTATTTCAAAGGAAATGTGGCTCAAGGAGACCCCAAGCTGAGATAACTGCACTGACTCCTAATATTTTTCTGAAATACATTTAGATGGTAAGGCTATTGCTATCAGTGAAATCATTCGCATTTTTGATTAATTTTGATTAAAGTAAGGCACCATAGTTTTAAGCAGAGATGCACAGCTGATAATAAACAACAGTAAGTGAGATTTCATAGTAGGTCATAAGCATTAACAATTTTACTAAATGACGTTCAAAACTAATGTTGAGTGCTTATAGTACATGCTGTAGAATAGTTTATTCACAAAGTTCATATATTATTTCTTCTAATTTTTATAATCAAGCTGCTCAGTGAAATTGCTTAACATTTACAACTTTTGAACAATGCTATTTAAGTGAACTGCACTAATCTAATGCTGACCTGAACCTTTGATCTGAATGCCACTGCACCAGAAAGTAAAAATATGTCTATGGAGCATCAGGGATAAGAAACAATCTTCCATTGCTGACCCATAAATATTTAATGTGTATTTTCTTAACAATTGCTTCTTACCTTCAGATAATATCGATAATTCCATTCTGGGTCAAGTCAAGGACAAACAAACATGTACAAACATTATAATATGGTGAAACAACTTACTATTAGTGAAACGGCTGGAAAAGCTGATTATTTTTTATGAGTTCTCATAAAAATATGTTTGAAATATGTCCAAATGTTCTGTTGCTGTGTTTGACAAAAGACCAGTATTGGTTGTATCTCATGCTAAAACGTTGACTAACTGCTTCCAGTGACAGAGCTGGTTTAGGCTCATAGATCTGCCTCAAATCACAGGATAGTTAAAGAGCACAAAATGACAACAAGAAGCATTTTAATTATTATTATGTTATTTTAATGGTCCTAAGTGATGGCTATTCTATCTCTTAAATTTGTTTATAATTACTTATTCTTAAATTTGTTTATAATTACTTATTCCATGTCTCTTTATAAAAAAAGAACAGTATTCATTCTTGGCTCAGTTAGACTAGCTATCAGTAATCATAGAGTTTGCAGTACACTGTAAATAGTTTCTGCTCCAGGAAACAGCTTGCTACTTGCTTACATGAGCAGCCACTGGAAAAAATTACAAGGTAAATTTGAAATCTAGTCCTGAAACTACTACTGAAAATTAATTTCTTAGATAAACACAGTGCACAGAAATGTCCCCATTATGGGACAATAGAGGATTTTTTCTGTTCTATTTTATGCTAATTGCATCTAACAACAACAACAAAAAGTTACCATTCTGCGTTGCCACAACTGTTGACTCCTCAGACAGTATAGAGGCACGGGAGAAAGAAACCAAGGAACTTAAATACTGTGGGGATGTGATGAGTAATGTGAACCAAGGTGAGAACAATCAGCAGAAAGTAGAGCAGCTGGAGGAGAATCAAACTGAGGAAAAGATGAAACACAACGGATCTAACTAACCAAAACCTAAGAGTTTGTTATCATCATTACAGATTAAACCAAAATGCACAGAACAACAAAGAAATTTGATACTAAAAGGTACTAATATGGAGACAGTAATAACACTAATTTTATCTAAATCCAACCGAAATGCAAACAGCCATGTATCATAACATATTCAGCTATTCCTCTATTGCTGTCAGATTCCTGTCCAATATTTTCCCCCAAAACCAGTAATCAAACTTTACATAATTGTGTTCTTAGTTCAAAACTAGCCCTATTCTAACTTCTCTTAAAAAACACATGGTCCTAAGAAGAAAGAACTACTGACTTCAGCCACAACCCTCATAAGTAATCAACATATGTTGCATTGCTGCATCAACCTAAACCATTGCCTGTGTTCATTCATACAGTATAGCTACTTCTGACAAGGCTAGATCAAAATCTGTTCTTTTAGGTCCAAGGTCTTGGAACATGTAAGAAAACTGTTTCTGTTGTACTAGTAAATAATTAATTACTGCATTGATAGTATATTGCAAGTTAAGTTTGTATTCTTCGTACAGCTCGAATATGTTTCCGTCCATTGACCTCAGAGGACAAGTAACCTTGAGAATTCATCAACAGGTTTTATTTAAGATGGATGTGGAACAGTCTGTTTTTCTCTCATAGACAAGTGGCTACTGACACTTTCTTTTTCACATTAGCTTGATGTTTACTATCTGGATGAGCAATGAGAGTCATTTCAATGCAGGACAACCCAAGCAATCATACATTTTAATAAACAATACTGTCAAATGCGTGGCTTGAGAAGGATGTCTTTGGAACTGTAGATATGCCTCAGTGCAAAAAGGCTGCATAATCCAGTGTTGCTGAAACAGAAAAAAACATGTCTTGTCACTAATTTAGAATGTGAACACTTTGTTAGAAAGTAGAAAATGATGGCACCAAAATAATTACTTTTGACATGTCGATTGATAGAGTGTTCAGCTGTTGACAAATTGCAACAACAAAATCTTGTTTCTGTCAGCCAATTTTTGTAAAACCATTTCCTTTTATATTGATAGAACATTTTCAGGATGGAAATTGACATCTGAATTGATACAATCTGTCATTCCCACTGCATTTCATATTTCTTTGTCAAATATTCAAATCTGCACACATGGCATTTTGAGAGAGGAAAATTTGTTTTTTTTAATGTCAAATTTATATGCAATGCTTGATAACATGGATGTTGCTGTCAGGGATTTAAACAAGAGCAGTGGACTATAGAAAATTTGGGACACACTGGCTGTCTGGAAAACAGTCTCAATCTGCTGTTTCCACATTTCCATCATCTGAACACCCAGAAAAACAAACAAACAAACAAACAAAAGCAAACAAATACCACTTTTTTTCTGTGATAAAGTAAACCTTGCTGCTACTATCCTTAATAACCTGGATGCAATTTTCCTTCTGCTGGCTGAAGTGTTTCCTGAAAATCATATGAACCTTTTTGTAGAAAAAGAACGACGTGATGAAATAAACTTTAACAGAAGTGTTGTAAGAGCGTACCAGACTGGGCAGTTTAGCACTTTTAAGAACTGGAGCTACCTGTTTAGATTTGCCTCCATGATCCAGAGAGAGATTTAAACTGCAAGCTTGTCAGTTTCAGGACCCTTGACACCCCTTCCCACCCCCCCACACTCCCTCTCACCCTTTGCTTGGAAGAAGGAAGTGGAGAAACATATCCAATTATCCAATTCCTCTTTGCAGCTTTGCATGAAAGTTTTGCCAAGTATAATTTAACCAGTCTCCATTGATTTCAGCAGTGAGACAGCCAATTGTTATGAGTGGAGTGTTTCTTTTATGTCTTAAGTTTACATTTTTAAATCCTAGAAAAAACGTCACCATACATTTTTACAAACTACATAAATAATCAAGGTAAATTCTTATTCAACTTTTTAAGTGCATGAACAGATCTTGGCTGCTTCTAAAACGCCTCTGCAAAATAACAACACTGGATTACAAAGTGCACTCATAATGAGGACTTGAGCACCCCCAAAGGGACAATTAGGTGCAATGAGAGAGGTGTGCTGACATCGCTGATCTGTAGAATAATTAACACCTCTGCCCTTTGTGCTGTCCCTACAGAGAGACCTTCAAACCACATAGGTGTGTAACTTGTGATGGAAACTTACACATGGATGGAATTAACATGTGCAGAGGAACACAGAGTCAACAACAGTTTAAAGGATGCAACACTAGAGGTCTGTAAATACTGTGATCAAAATTATTAAATGTCCCAAAAAAAGTCTTAAAATAAATAGTTATTCCTCCCGTCTCTTGTCATTGAAACCTTTTCTCTATTTACTCAGTTAGTAAAGTTAGTCAGGGTCTGCCGGAGAGCCTCTAGTGAAACATTTGATAGCTACCACTGTTACTGAAGTTGTTTAAAAATCAGACTATGGTCTAAGGACAGATGCACTTTGATTTGGTTTATATAAAAAAACTATCACTGTTATTTTATACTTATCAAATAGTTGTGCTTTTAATCAGCAGTCTGTTTTACAATTGCTTGACAGCTGTCCTAAGTTCAAACTTCATCTCTTTCTTAAAGGTTTTCTTCCCCTTCTCATCTGATCAATGGTAACTTTATTTCCCCTGTGCTTTCAGTCACTGTTCAGCATGAAACAGTATTTAAAGATTAAGTAATTGAAATTCTCTCCATATCATTGGGCTGAACTGTCTTGTCTGTGTCTTATCCTTGTAGACTCCCAGCAATGGTAAATATCTGAACTCTGCTTCTTGAACCTCTTCATATGTAGAGTAGTCAAAACTCTGTAATCCCTGTCAAAGTTTCTCACACTGTCACTTAACAAAAAATGTCAACTGGAAATCGTTTGAGGAATGTCATTAGCAGCTTTTCTGATCTCAAGATGAAATCTTTTGCCAGATGATGTTCTTCCTGAAATAGATAAAGCTTAGTAAAATAATTGTTTAAATCGTGCCACCAATTCATAATTGAATTTAGGTTTGAACTTGATCTGTTATGTTTAGTTTTAAATAATGAAAACTCTTTGATCCAAACCACTCCATTTGACGATGAAAAAGTCTTTACTTACAAAAACATACTTAGCTTTAATCAAATTTTTACAAAAAAAAAAAGATTAGCATAATTCATCTCTCTAGACAACTGAGTAAAACATGGAAAAGAAATACATTCAAAATAGCTAATCTTCTCTTTGAGTATCATCAGCCACAAGAATAGTTCAGATATTATGCATGACACCGAGTGCAGCCTCTGTTCCCCCGGGTAGCCACTGACTCCTTGTCAATTTAGCAAATTATATTTTATTATTTTCTTTTCATTTCCCTTATTAAAATGCTTAGGAGACTAATGAGGGATATATTCGCAATACAAATTCATTTATTTCTTTTTCTGCTGCTAATCACAATCCTCTAGAAGGTTAGTATGGGAAACAGAGGGGATGATGAGGTGAAAGAGATGGAGAATGTGTTCCAGAGAAGACGGAAAGGGAAAAGTTGTGGGGTGAGGTAAGAGGACCCTTGGCAGCAGCTTTAAGAGTCATAGATAAAAGTGAGGAGGTAATGTGACTAGGCTGAGCAGGTGAGGAGCACTGAGATCAGCCTAGAGGAGAGATAATTACACAGAAGCGCAGGGATTATCGTGACTCTAGATGAAGTGGAAAAGCCATGCAAAGCATATTATTATGATGAGAGGAAGTAGAACTAGATCTGTATATAATTTATCCTCTGTGGCAGCACGAGAGGGAAGGATTGAGGAACTTATTTATCCCTGCAGAAGTTGAAGGTGTTTAGGCCTAAATAACAACTGGGAAGACTTCAAAGTGTGTCATCTTCCAAACAGGTCTCTAGCCTTGCTAAGCACTAAAATCCCAGTAAGATCTGTAAGATCTATTTAACAGTGAGATTGCTAACTCAGGAACTTCAGATTAATCCAAGATTTAACATGTACTGAACACTTCCAGCTATACTAAAATGTGATATTCATAGAAAAAAAATACATGTAGGTGTACATGTGTTATAAAATTCATAGTGCTTTCAATCGATACATTTTTTAAAATCAAATTAATTACAGTGCGCGGTGATTAATTGTGCTAACATTATAAGCTAGAAATATGCACAGAGTTACAGTTCTTACAGGAATGGTGCTGTAGGTAAGCACAATTTCTGCCACTCCTCAACCAATTAAAATGCAAGCAATTATCTAAATGATCTTGTAGCAGAAAAAGGTGATGTAATCTCTCTGTACTCAAGAGCAACTAACTTAAACTTACTTTTATACACATGCATACAAGCAGTAGCAAACTCTTTTCAAGTGACAATTGACAGATAAGCTATATTTTTATTATTTTGTTCTTGGATGCCCCACCCCTTTCTGAAGCCACCCTGTGTAACTGCCCTTATAACCCATATCAAACCGTTAGTGCATGCACATTCACATGTTTGTCTCAAACCAAACATGCTTGAAGATTCTCAATTTTCCATGTTATTTTATTCAGGGAGGCTTAAAGGACGTGTTTTAATAGTTAACTTGGAAATGTCCCTCTTCATTCATTTCCTTCTGTTGATATGGTGACAATCACTTCTCCTCATCCAGCCAAGTGACCTGCATAATTTGTGCATGTGAATTTTTTAACTTGTACACATAAATATGTACGTGTGGACAATCAACACAAGACTGATGAAAAATGTTAAACTTTTGCTCCTGTCTGGTGTTGCGAAAAAGTTTGACCTTTCACAGTTGTTCATCACTTCCAGCATCTCAAGCCCACAACATGCTCCTAAAAGCCTCTATCCCTTAGAGAGAGGCTGTGTAGATCTGCTTCTGTTTGATTAATCTGTATTATGTAATATTAACTTGTGAAAGTTTTCAGATTAATTGAATGCGTTAATATTGACAGCCCTAAATATTCATGTAAAATTACTCTTTTTTATTTTGATATCACTATTTCAAAGACCAGCCTAATTTACATGCCATTCCATTTTTATCTACAGATGCCTGGTTCTACTGTAGAGCATTAATCTCCCCAACACATTTCTGCCAGCTGTGTTTTTGTCGGCATGTAATTAGCCATAGTAGGTTATCAAATTAGTCTCAGAGGAGAATACTCTGTTCATGTCCTGGCATGGTGTATCGGAGACAAACAGTCTACTGCTTTTCCTCGTAACTGAAAATATGTTTATCATTTAGCTCTTATTGTTCAGCTGTACAGTTGTCCTCTACTATGCATTTTTTTTCTTTGTGCTTTGCTTTATGCTCTTAAATCTCTCATTGTCTCTCTACCTCTTGAATAATATATACACACATAGAGAGAAAGAGAGAGCCGTAGACTTTTTTAGGAATCGACTGCAATGGACATATTTAGGAGAAACACTGGCAGGGTGAAACATCAATTAAATTCAAAACAATTCGTGTTAAATTTATTCTGATTATTTGGTAACAACATACATCTAAGTGATCAGATAGAAGAGCCTGGTTTTAGTTTATGTTGTAACTGTAATGGCAATTAAATATGTTAGGCGATACTAGATGAAGATTGGACAAAGCTCCAATATTAAAGATGTATGTTTTCTTCCATTGATCCATTTATTTATGTATCATTGTCCCATGAATGTTGCAAATGTAAGAAATGTATTTTGTGATGTGTTTGAGTCACCGTTAGTTTTAAAAGCTTGTATACAGTCACAGCACAATTTAGGTAAATTGTTTAAGCTACCAAGCTTTAAAAAAAAACAGTTCCTTGTTCTAAGCTTTTGTTCACACAGAGGGTCTGGACTCTTGGCTATAATAAATAATTGCTCCCTAGAGGTGTAGACTGTGTTGAAATTTAAAACAGGTGTCTACCCAGTCGCAAACGTTTTCCTGTGACATATGTAATGTGCCAGTTTGAGGCTACGAAGCTTTTCAGAAATTGCCTGTGGTGTAAACAACCATTCTCCTCTGCAAAAAGAGAAGCTGAACAAGGTAACTCTTAATGCTAATTCTATATTTAAAAGTGCAGCCATGATGGACTGAACAACTGGGTCCACTCTCTTCCCTGTCATTGCCAAACTACAGGCAGACTATAATCCTAAAACAGAGCCAAACATTTACATAACAAAAGGATATTTTATGTTGTTATGTGCTCAGTTTCTCCAGTTGAAACTGAACTAGAGAAAATTAATTCAGTGGAAGAAATTTCAGACAGAGCACTGTATACCTAGCTGCAGTGGCTAAGAGATGACGTCCAAACCAGTAATGTCAATGAAGAAGTCAAACACTACTCAATTTTTGTTTACATTTTGTGAGGAAGGAAGTTGCGCTGGTCTTCTTCAGAAGTTTTGTTTAGATTATTTCTGTAGTTTTTTGTGTAGCGCCACCACAGGTGAGGAGGAGGAACAAGTTTTCCAATTTGTTTGGTTCATTTTGTTAGACATAGTTCTAGTTCATCATTCATAGTTCTTTAGAAATGAATAAGGGAAAAGCAAAGTCATTTCCAATATGAGGAAAAGTGTTTACCTGGTGTCATTAAGCCTGCTAAAATCCTTTTGGATACTTATACTGAGAAGTGTGATGAGGCTTCAAGTCTATTAGCTTTCAAAGAGTGCAACTATGATACGACACAAATTGAATTTTAATGCCAGGTGTGCATGGTGGTTCTTGGGCTTGTCTCCTTAGTTCCTTATCAGCCAGGTCACATGCTAATAACAGATCTGAACAGGCACTGTGTATGTCCTGCCACCACAGAGTGTTTTCAGGGGTCAATAGAGCTCAGTACATTTTCAGATCTGGCATCAGTAGAATCTTTAACTAAATCTAATGTCTCCATGGTTTCCCCCATAATTGCCGTGGTAATATGTGGTGAGGATGACACTGCCAGGACTTATCAAGCTCAAACTGTGGAAGAATAGTGGAAAAAAGTAGAATGCATCCCTTTCACACATGGATAAGCTACCATGGAGCTTTTTCCTTAACTTTACTGAGAAACTTTGAGATTCGATTTTGCTAAACGTCATGCAGTATTTCGTCTCCTTCATCAATCACAGTGGAACCAAATATTTACAGTAATTATTGTGTTAGTGGGAAGTAGTTTTTGCACTGATGTATAAACCTGCTTAGAGCACAGAGCTTTATGCCGAAGAAGTTATATCTGCAGTGCTGGCAGACCAATACTCTACCCCAGGTGTCTTCAAAGCCAGGCCTCGAAGGCTGGCGTCCTGCAACTTTTAGATGTGTCCCTGCTCTAATACACCTGGATCAAATGCCTCAATCACCAGCTCACTGTGCAGTCAAGTTCTCCAAATCCTGTTAATGACCTAATTATTGGACTCAGGTGTGTTGAAGAAGAGACTCATCAAAGAGATGCAGGACACCAGGCCTTAAGGACTAGAACTGAGGGTTGCTGGTTTACTTCAAATATCTGAGGAAGACAAATTAGTAATGACAGTAAACCATCTACTTCTTACATGAGCATATTACCTCAATTTAAAGAAGAGAAACAAATAAAAAAAAGTTTATATACATTTTGAATATTTCCCAATGATAAGATCACAGTATGATATTCATAAATTAGAAACCAGTGGTGCGAAAGTTGTGCATTTCGTAGAGACTTTACTATTCTGCCTTAATAAAACATCAGTATCACTGAAGTGCGTGAGATATTGCTGATTCCTTGAACATGTCACCTCAGTCCTGAGCTCTCTACCCGAAACGGGGCTTTTGAGATGGATAAATATGCTTTCATTTTTCATCCTGTCTTCCCAAGGCAAGCAAACTACCTTCCATTTGCTAAGGTCTTTGCCAATAAAAACAGAAATTTGATATCTTAAGATAACAGAAATGATATTATCCAGAAGCCATAACTGAGTTCTGTCATGGGGGAGACGGAGTGAGTGATTGCCCCTAGTTATGCAAGAGCTGATTTATCCCATTAGGCTTTGGTGTAGGCGCAAGCCCAGAGCTTGTGCCACTGAGGCTCACTAGCAGTTATTGCCTGACATGAAAATTCTTCTTCAAGCGTAAAACGTCAGAAAGTAGGATTGATGCCTCTGCTCATTATTGCTTCTGCATTTAGGGATGAGAAAAGTAATATTATCTTGGAAAAAAAATGAATTGGAGGACATAGTGGGAGTTTAGGGTTATACTGATAGAAATAAAAGCATATGAAAATAAACTGAAAACAAATAACCATTTAAAAGAGCCTAATGTGTGTGACAACCTATGAAATAGCGTACAAATGGGGGACATAAATTTCTTTTCACTTATGAGAATGTAACAGCACTTCAGAAATGTTTTTTTTTTTGTTTTTTTTTCACAAAGGGTGCATGCAGTATGGATGCAGAAACCAGACGTCGAGCCATTGAATTAACAGTGTTTAAAAAATATGTACAAATGTTATACAATTAGTATAAATATGTACAAAGTTCATATCTAGTCCATTAGTGCATATCTACTAATTGTATAACTTGGTATGACGCAAATTTTATTACTGGTGTGGTCTAGTGTTAGTTGCCTTAAATGAGGATAGTTAAAATATTGGTTAGTCAACACTAAGAGGTTTGTATATCCATGATTTACTGAGTTTGCAGGGATTCTTAATAAAAAATATATTTGTATAACGTAGATAGTTCCTCTATGGACAAGATTAATATCCCATTATTATTGTGCAAGTAAAACTAAAAATATGTCTTCTGTCCCAGGGAATTCATCAAACAGTTTATCATCATCTGTGGGCTCACTTCTCCACATTAATTAAAAGTTTGCTGATTGATGTAAATAAGCACAAAACTTCATTAAAAAGGTTGTGATGGTGTACTTTTTTTTGTTGTGTGACAAACAGTTGCAACATGTCCACTCTGTTTACTGTCCCACACTTATGTGTTCATGTTCAATCTTTAGATAATTTAAAGGGGTACTGGTCACTGCATACCTATGCCTACTCAGTGACAGTGCACCAAATCATTTATAGTAACACTGCTGGCAAAACAATCCGTGCTTACTACACTATGCATGAGTTGATGAAATTGCACAGACACTCGTCTCAGGAACCTACGGGTAGCTAGTCTAAGATTAAAAAATAAGAGTGTGTTTTAGTCTTAGTTTTTGGTGGGCGTACTAAAGCTACATGCTCACCATTTTTATTTGTGATTGGAGGAAAAGGTTTGAATGGTTGCTCACAATTTTTCATGAGTTATTGTAAAGAACTTCAGATTACAACTTCAACTAAATTCAGAACTATTTTATTCATCTCAAGCAGAAAGTAAATGGAAAAGAAAATATTTCTTATTGTAAGGTTGTAATATAAACTGTTGTTTATGGTTGATTCTTAAAAAAAGAAAAAAAAAGATTAACGAAGACTACTTTTTAGACAAGCTGACATTTAAATGGTTTGGAGAAAAAAACAGCATGGCTAAAGAGCATTTTAAAGCATTAAAGGTTCATAAGAAGGACCTTTGTGGAAGCTAAACAAGCAATTGGCAGTGGTCCACTGGTTGTGTAGAAAACAGAATTAACCTGAACAAATATTCCTGACAACAAAAGCAAACCATTCGGAAATCCTTCCAGCACTAAGAGATCCCTTGTTAAATTTCCCTTCCTACCTTTTCATAAACATGCATAATTCCCTCTACTTCCTCCAACACCCACAAGTAGATGTGTCAATTACATAACCCCTCAGTTAGGTAGTGTGCCTCCAAGACCGTAAGCTCCTCAATAACAAATGTATCAATTTAATTTTCTTAACAGTTGGCATTGGCACACAGAGGGCAGCAGGAACAGTCAGCTCGTTAACACAGCTCAGCATGCTGCTTCCGCCCCGGCAGGAAACACTAACACAAACCCGCACAATATATCATTCTCTTCTAATATCAGCATATGCAGCTGATAAATACAGAAGACGTTACTGTTATTGGGAGTGTTTTGTTTTTTTCATGAACAGCTTTTTCCTATGCTTCTAAAAACCAAAAGTATTCCTATTAATTTCATAGTAACACAAATCAGTCTTAGTAATAATTAAATGTAATAAATAAAAGAATGGGTTCAAAAATGTAAATGCTAATATTTTCATACTAGGATGAAAATAATTCAGCCGAATTTGTTTTATTATCCTGCATACAACTAATTCAGTTTTGAGCAGATATAGCCTAAACTGTTGTTTTCCACCATTAACGAGTAAGATTAATGGACGTCTGATATTGTTAAAATATTTAATATAAGTGTCTGTTCAGAACTTGAAAAAAGTAAATATGATTTTGAATATATCACATATCAAGAGCATGGTAAGGTGTTTCAGACTGTTAAAAAAAATACCGTCCCTTTATCACATTTTGTCTCTACACCACACAGTACTTTATTTACCTTCCGGGATAAATTTTTATCTTCCGTTTTTAGATATACTTTATGTATGTTGACAACAAATTAGTGGCACAGTGCTACTTCCACTGCACACCTAGTTTTAGCCTGCAATTCCCTGAATCTTATAGCAGGAGCCTATTTAAAACTGACAAAGTAAGTGCTATTCTGGTTGGCTGTAAAACAAACTGTTGAACAACACCTCTGCAGATTTTGTTCAGCTCCATTTAATAAAGCTCTTTACTGGCTGACATTTCTACCTTTGCCAGATACACAGGACAGAACATGCTTGTGTGCATGTCATATCGTGTTCAAGGTTTAGGAGCAGTAATGTTTTTTGTTTTTTTCTGGATTATTAAAAAAATATATTTTTCCGAACTACCAAGGTAAATTGAAGATGTTTTGTTGGCTATACAAAATGTAATAAAACATTAGACCATGAACAATTTGCTTATATTTTTCTTGTCAATACGATGAAACAAAAAACTGCTGCCAAAATTATATTGACAATGGTAAATGAACAAATACAAATATACCAAAACCAGAATGAATCACTCTGATATCCCGAGTAACATCAAATTCAACAATTACTGTACAAAGGTAGTGGGACTATTAGTTTTTCCATCTCTCTGTTGTATTTTGCAGATAAGAGTTTTGATTGATTTTTTTCAGGTTTTCCTTTTTGTTTCCGTTAATTGCAACTCATTCAATTTATCCATCCTCAGTTTACAAAGTGAAATACAAATTTCAATAAAATTGGATTTTTATTTCTATGTCCTCAGTGACCACCACACATATAAGTACTTATTTTTTAAAACATAACATTAACAGTGGGGCCCACGTTTTGTATGAGAACATTGGAGTCACATGCTGTCTACAACCAACAACAACCAAGACAGATATAAAGTGGAAGGAAGCCCCAGGGGGAAAAGGCCTTATGTCTCAGTTTCCACCGCAACAATGGAGCACGTGCTGTCCGTATTGTTGCTATTGTTCTCCTACATTGTGTGTATCAGCTTACCAGAAAACGACATCACATCCTGTCGCTGCTGATCTGGAATTACGGGGCCTCATGCATTTGAATAGATGTGAAGATTTCCGTGACAGTCATCTGCTGGAAGTGGACCCCGGTGACCCCTGGCATCTGGCACATGCATCATTTGAAAGGGATGTGAAAGTCAAGCTTTCCACCAATGGTGTCGTGCCACGTCAGTGTTCTGACCAATCAGATTTTTGTATTCATTTAAAATGCTTTTTTTTTTTTTTAGCAATTAAATGAAGTAAAATCAGACTTGTACAGTTTTTTGTTAGTAAATGACTGGGCATCACTTACATGTTATATAAAGATATAACAGTTTTCCTTGAGTAATGAATTAGTTACAAAAGGTGTTATTTTGTGAATGGTCAAGACTATTGATTTTGAGCTTTTCAATAGCCCTTGTGTGGGCAGTTAAGACAGGCAGCTGAGCGAAGAAGCAGTTAAAGCTGCCTAGCTATTGAGGAAGCTAATGAACGAGAACTGTGAATGGGTGGTATGGTACTGCTGGAGTGTGATTCAAACAAACAAAGGAATGGGCTACGGGGTGGTGTCAATGGTCTTACTGGGGCATGTGCCGTTTAAACCGTTGGGTTTTGCCACTAATCACCGTCTTCTAATCCCCCAGGCCCCTCATTTTAATTCCCAAAGGATCCTGGGTGTTGAATGGGGAATTTATAATACAAGTCAGGGTGAAAGTTCTGTTGTTGGAAACCGACAGGTCAGTGTGAAGAGCACTTTGGAAGGACTGCAGTGCACACTGAAGAGGACGGTGTATTATACTAAAACAAAATGTGTTTTCCTGTCGTTCCATACTAAATAAAACCAAAACACGCTAGATTTCAAAGGGTGTCACTCATCAAATAAGTACTTCTGACCAAAGTGATATAAGTGAATATTTGAAGGGAACATGTTAGTTCTATTTATTAGATTAGATTTTAACAGCTTTGTGAAAGTAAGAGAAAAACCCAAACTATGTTGTTTGAATATGTTTTTACACAAATAAGAAAAAACCTTGCTGCTGTAATTGAGATCAAAGTTTATGCAGACAACAGACTATGAACTATTTACTCCAAGTTTGTGCAACTTAAAGTACTAATTCATGACTTAATTAATTAATTTATTTGTATTGAGTCTTCAAGCTCCCCCAACAGGTGAACAGGCTGTCAAATCACTTTCTACTTAGTGTGAATTAGAGGGAAGATGAATACATCTAAAGGTTTAATTATTGGAAGAAATGTAAAAAGGGCTCAAAGCATTTTATTAACCCATATTCTCTTTACTCTTGTGTAGAAATGTTCACAATGTTCACTATGATTTGTAATTACTGAGTTTGCTTCCCCTTTGAGTTCAGTTTCTGTCTTAAACTTGACTGAAATGTGTTCTCTTATTTTGCACCATGATCATAAAATGATCTTGAGAGTTAATTAAAGGTAAATGCTTTTGATTCTGAGTTTAAAGTTATTTTAAAGACTTCTGTAAGAAAAGAGAGAAACTGCAATCCAATGCTACACATTGTTACATTTAAAACAATATGATTAGTTTTATATATATATATTTTAATCTAGTTTGATGTGAATGTCAATGCTTTAGTTTGTACCTTCTTACTTGTAATGCTGTACCTTTTTGATTAGGTCTCCTTTAAATAAGATATTCTAATCTCAGAAGACCTCATAGTTAGATCAATATAAAGATATAGCTGCTCCTCCTGTAATATCTATGGTTTTAAGGCTATGTTTAATTTTCCTACTTTTCCAGTATCTCTGTAAACTTTCTGTTAGAATTAAATTATTTCTGAAGGCTCTAAAGTAAAAATTCAGCAATTTATGTGTTATTTCCAAATTGTTGTACTTTCTCTGCACTTGATCATATTTTACATCATCATATTTTACAGTGATGGACTAAAGGTTGGTGGCATTCTTGGCTAAAATGATTCGATTAAAAATTAGTGTGAACTCAGCTTTTGTTCATAGAAAAAAATACACTCAAAAGCCTGAGAAAATATTGCTCAAAACCACTTCAGAAAAATCTAGAGTATTTTTGAAAGGACCTCTGCAAAAAAATGGATTTTAAAAGTATTGTTTGAAATTTGTCCTACTGACATATGCTTTAAACAAGGTCATAAAGAAAAGCTATGCAACAACAGATACAGTTAATGAAGATGGATGGATGGATGGATGGATGGATGGATAGATGGATGGATGGATGGATGGATGGATGGATGGATGGATGGATGGATGGATGGATGGATGGATGGATGGATGGATGGAATGAAAATGTTGCAGAACTATGTCTTGCTTTGGCTGGTTATCAGAAATTCTAGCTACCCTGAGGATAGATTTGTACTTTACAGATTTCATATTTCATGCTTTTATGTTCAGCATTAACACAGGGAAGTGGAATGTTATTCTAAAATGTACTGTTGTTACATTAATATTCTGCAGTATTTCCGGGTTCATGCTCTGGCTTGTAAGTTTTCATTGGGAATTGTAATGTTATTCAATTCTTCATGTTTTCAGATTTTTTTTATTAGGCTTTTTATTTTGGACACTTCATGCCTTGATGGGTGAAAGTAGAAAGGTGACCATGAATTTGTGTGGTTGGTTACTCTTGGTAAAATGTCTAGATCAGTTCTTTAGTCTCTGTCTGACTTCTGCCGGTTGTTTTGGTTGGATGCATTGGTGTGGGTAATGGGATTACCATCTGGGTGTGTTATGCCATCCAAGTAAAGGGTCTTGCTGCAGGAAAAATAAAGCAGTTGGCAGCACAGTGCATATCAGAGCAGCCACATCTTGTTTACTCGTGCTGCAGCAATTCAAACAGGAACTGGGGCAAACAGACTGAAACATCTTTAACAATATTCTACTAAAATGTGTCAGTTTATATTATCCAATAAAAAAAAAACCTACAAAATATTTTTTTTTCTTTGTGCAATGTAATTAAATAGAAAATCCAGGAATCTGAAAAATTTTGAGTTTAGTCTTGCACATTTTATTTGTATTTGAAACAAATTTAGTCAATAAAAATAATAAAATAAATTATGCTCTATCTAAGAAAATTTGAAGAAAAAAACACATGTAAATATTGCCAGTACTCGTGTTATTGTTCTTGCTTGCTTAATGGGTTGCAGTAAATGTTCGCATATAAAGTTTGATGTGGAATCCAGAGGGGCTGAGTAAGGCAGGAGCAACCCAGTAGATTTCAGTTTCATTACCAACTCTGCTCAATGATCATCTTCATTTGCTAAGAAAACAAACCGAGGCCAGATGGCAAAGCTGATGAGTGCTCATCGATCTGTGGTCCCTTTTGCGCTCTTGCTTAATTTTGGAAATAGGAGGGATGGACCTCTGAAGGGTGAGGAGGGAAAGTCTTGAGCAGATGTGACTTCTCTTGTTAATGCTGAGAATAACACTCCAAACATGAGTGATATAAGAGCTTCAGAGTAGCCCTTAAAGTTTGGAACAGCCTCGCTGGTGAGCCTCTGTTCCTCAATGTAACAGAAGTGCTCATTAAAATATGATATACCATTAAGTGTAACTTCTGGCTCCATGCACATGGCTCATTAAACATGCAAATAATATTTTAATAGTCTCAAAGACATATTTGATAAGTCACATCTGTTAATTAAAGTAGTGTTTGAGGAGATCTCAGGTGCAGGAGATCTGGTCTGATAAAGCTACTTCACAGGGAATATTTAACCTACAGCCTTTGATCAATGTACCTTTGAGACTTTCAGATTTAGATGGTCTTTTGTTAAGTTTTTTAATGACAGAAACACTTGTACAACCTCTCACATAAAGTTAAAAGCAAATATTTAAACCCGGCACAAGTTTAATTTCAACAAAAAGACTATTTCATGATAATCATCTGTGAAATCTTTGTGTTTCCATAGACAGTTAAAAGTTCAGGATTAAAAAGTAAGTAGCAATTTAATCTGGATTTGACCTTAATGCCCCCCTCTCCTCCTTCACCACTTAGGCTGAGATATTAGGAGAACAGTTCTATGATAGAAGTATCTTATTAAAAAACAACCCTTCATTACCATAAGACATGGAAAAGTGGTTGGCTTCCTAATCTTTGGAAGATGATTATCTTTCTACGACCCAAAATTTTCAGCACTGTGCAAAAGGGGAAAAACATCAACAAAAAAAAACAATAAATGTTTAGCCTCTGTTGTGGCCAAATCTCTATTTTCACTGTGAAATTATGTTTAGTCATGGTGTAATTTTTCCGTATTGGCAGGGATGTGGGTGTTGCGTGTTGCTCTCTGTAAGTGGAAGAAACAAAGTGGAGAGACGGGACAAACGTGAGGACAGGATTGCACACATTTAGTGAAAGTTTACCAAAGCAGCGCATGGAATCGCTGTAATGGATCAGATTATAACCAGATGACCCATCAACCAGGGGCATGGGAGAACTTGTTTTCATGCCAGGATTTGACAAATGCAAAAAGGCAGCAAGAGATGCCTAGTGAATACCAAGTGATCTGAATTCAATGTGCTGGTGAGTGCCATCCAGGAAAGCTGGCAAGCACGGCTTCAATTCCACCAGTGGCACAGGACAAACAGATTGAGCTGATTATGCTGCTGATTATGTTAGCAGGATGAGAGACAAGAAGCAATGATAGCAACAGAGAAAGACATGATTCCTCCTGAACAGCTGATTTATTTTTCTATCAAGAATAAAGCTCTTCTTTCACAAAAGGTCAAATATATACAGAGCTATATGCAACACCCTAAGCATGATAAAACTGTCAAGAAAAATTAATAAAGAAATTACATTAGTACACAAAGTGATCCTGGTTCAAACTATTTTCACCATGTCTTACATTTTGTCCTATTCACAAAGTATGGGGCCGTTTCTATTGCAGGTTTTAATTTCATAGCATCAAATCATGACAAAGATAATCTCACAGCAGTTTATGACAAAAACAATTCATTCCAACACAGTCAAGTAATGGAGTCAGATTTAGATGTGGTTACAGGCAGTCCAGTTTAACCCAGATTCAAAACTATCAAATTGAGTAATCATTTTAAGAAAAACTGGTATAAAAAAGTCATCTTTTTTAAGCTGATCATGACAAACTAAATTCTGTTTTACCAGCTACAACCCAGGAATTCCAACTGGGCAAAGTCTTGCTTTTAGCTGGGCACAGTCGGCAGGGTTAGCTCGCATAAAATCTGCAGAGCATGAGTGGTTAGACCGTGGCTGCCCTCAGAGGCAGTTAGTCAAATGTTTTACTTTTTTTATTTTTTGTCGAATCGCAGTCAGATAGTTTAAGCTGGTTACTGATCTATTTACGGATCTATTTGAAAACAGATGTTCCCAATAATCAATACAGAGGACAGGGTGGAATTAGCCTATTTAATTCGATGAGATGAAAGAACAATACCTTGAGTTGACTTTGCCAAAGCAGGATCTTTGAGTTTTCACAATTGTGTCACAATTACTGGGTGTTTGGGCTTTTGTTTGATTGTTTCTATTGGGTAACTATATAGTTTCTGCCATTTTAGTTGACTATATTTACTGTGATCCCCTTTCATGAATAATTTTTCCTTAGACATTTTTCTTTCCAATCATGAGCCACTGTGATGTTACCTCTGTTCAGATCTTGTCATATTCTGCATGTATGTAGTCCTTTGTATTAATTATTTATCAAAGGTTCTTGCCAAATTGGTTTATTCCTTTGTATTTAGTTTCTTAGTTGTTTAATTTTTTACTTTGTGCATTTCTATTTCATTTCCTTGGTTTTTCTTGGTATATTGTTATGTTCTCTTAGTTGCTTGCTGTTAGTCTGCCTCCTGTTTGCAGCGTGTTAACACCAGTCATGATTACTCATGCCATTCACCTGTGCTGCTTCATCATCCCCATGTGTTTCAGCTGATCTACCACTCATTCAGATTTTTTTTTTCTTCAGCACCAGATTCTCCATTTTCTTTCCCTGATTCACAGCTAATTAATTACTCTGGTCTTCCTGTTCTTGACTTTTAAAAATGTTGTTGTTAAATTTCTCCATAATGCCTGTCATTAGTGGTTGTCTGCACATTGGCTATGTCTATTGAACATGAAGCTTGACAGGTTCCAATAGTACTCTGTGTGCCAGCAGAGTGTGCCGGTGACGGATTAGAAGCAAGTGGGCACTTTTTTTATTGCCTGTATGGTGCAGAATTGTATTGGGAGTATATTGATGGGAAAACATGGACAGACTTTAACACCTGTTACAACACCAGGAAAAAGTCAGCCAGTAAATGTGGTTTAAAAAATGTCCCAGTATATTGAAGGGTAAAATGCAGAAGTGGTGGAACTGCATACAGACCAGCCCCCTTAAAGCACTGGGTGGGACACAGGATTTTTTACTGTTACTTTACTTTGGTTATCTCTTCCTTCTCAAACTTTTACTTTCTTAATTGCCTTACTACCATCTTGACTACTTCATACTTAAATTTGTTAGTGCACTTATTGTTTTCACTCGTCAGTTTATGATATAAAATATGCATTAAAATAAGATTATATTCACCTTTAAGGGACAGCAATGCTGACTTGAAGGTTTTCAAATAAGAGTTTTGGCTAATTTGCTTGTCAGAATTATTTACATTTTAAAGCAAATGGACTTTCAAAAATGTATCAAAATAGACTTCAAATATAATGAAAAAAATCTTTTAAAAAATGTGTACATTTTCAGAATTGTGTTTTAAATCACAGCAGATACGTAAGCCAGCTGCCATAAATTGTAAGCAGCTTTTAAACTGTCTTTTCTTGGCGTGCATGGTCGGATTGCTGCTGAGTTTATCTATGGCTTCTAGAGAGAACACAGAGTTTTTGCTGTTCTTCTCACCACAGTAATGGTTAGAGCATTCCTATTACCTGCTCTGAGCTCTGAAGATGGGATTCCTGTTGAGAAGGCTGGGAGCGGCTCTGCTGCACTGCATTGCGATGAGTTATCCACTGATGTTTTCCTGCTCTTGCTTCCCTCGACTCATCTCAACAGTTTTACTTTGCCTGCCTCCTCTATTTAACCATAGAGTAGTTTTTTTTAGTATGTCTGGCCTTTTGAGCTAATTCTGTCCTATTGCTTCACTGCCATGTGTTCTTTCCCCTTCATGATTTTTCTTCACTTGAAACTCACTTTCTTACTGAAGCTGAAGCAAATTACTTTATAGCTTATACCCATCTCTTTGTATTTTCGTTTTAAAACTCCCCTAAGTTTCATTTAGTTCAACAGTCATTATTTGGCTAGAAAATACAACCCGAAATGTAAGTAGCCTTTTTAACTTTTATTCCTTTATGGGGGGGAAAGAAATCTGTGATGGTTCACGGTCTAGACCAATCTTTTACTGTGTTGTGCCTGCGTAGCCTGGCAGTGTGATAGATTGGGCGATATGTTTAACGTTTACTTCTTCTCTTGCACCTTGTCAGCTGGTATAGGTTTCAGATACGTTGCAACCCTGAACCTGAGAGCAGGTACAAAAAATGGAAACGGGAAAATCATGTAGTAAGCTTTACAAGTTAGAAAACATAAAACAGTCCAAGTTTTAGCTTGCCTGACATTTATTGGCTTTTTTGCAAGCTATGGGCAATTACATACAACACCTGCTTCTACAAATAATAAATTAAATATATGAAAGGCAGACTGCCTGTCTTTTTTCTAACAATTGCTGTTGTCATGCAAGATTTGACTCCTATGATCCTTTTTTAATTGTTCTAATGCAGTAAGGCGTTGTTTGATAGACTCATCTGCACATGTGGCAACATTGGATGTTTGTAATAAATAAAACATTGCATGTGTCATGTTTCCATGGAAATATGTAAGAAAAATATAATCAAAACTGCACAAATGTTATAATTTTATATAAACATATTAGTGGCCTAATCAATTGATTGAGTGGATGATTAGTGAATTGGTTAAATTATTTCTTGGTCAATTAGTTGTTTGACCTTTTTTTAAAAACAAGGTCTCAAATAGATGTTAAGCGAAGCCAAAGTTTCACTAAACTTAAAAAAATATTATTGAACAAAAAGAAAAGACTGTTTTACAAGAAAGGACAGTTGACAAAGATTGGCTCAAATTGTCAGGAAACCAGAAACTGGCTTACTTTCATTATGGAGCTTAAAGAAGCAGAATGAGATGCATATGTGATATGTGCCTCGTATGCAATAACAAAAACTGGGAAGTTTACTTTCGCAAAGAAGAATAGAGAGACTGAAATTGGCATCCCTTTGGTCCCTACTGTCAGTTTGTCTCCTTATTTTTAACTTCTGTCCTCATCCTCATTTCTCTCTTCCAACTAATGCTTCTCTGTGTTGTCACTCCATGTCGTGTTATCAGACACCATTGTCATCTTATTTCTCATGGGAACCCCGGTTGTCTCCTTATTCCCTCTATATCCTCTCTCCTATCCTGACCTCCTACTTTCTCTACCTTCCCCCGGAGTCTGTTGTCAGTTTTTGGACTCCCTGCGGCACATCTCGCAGCAAACATTCCTGAGACATAATTGTAAAAAGATTTAAACAGAAATATCGAGTTGAGAGGATCAAAGATATTTCAGAGAAGATGCAATGCAGTAGGAATCCAATCAGTAGTAAGTGCAAAGATGTGTCTCCATTGCTCTTGTTTCATAAAATCAAGATATTTAGAGACAGTTTGAGACATGTATGCATGCTGTCTGAGTGTGTGTGTGTGCATGTGTGTGTGTGTGCATGTAAAATAGGTGCCAGCCTTGAAAGTTAAAAATGAAGTCTATAATCCCCAGACAGCTTTGCACTATTCCTTCAGACAAATACCCCTCCTACTTTCAAAGCCATCTTCAGGGTAGTTCTGGCATGGGACACTCTTTTACTGGGGAGTCGACAGGAACCAATATCCTTTCCCTCTGAGCCTGCAGGAAGTCTGGGTTTCTCATCACAGAACTGGCTCCCTGACAGCTCATCCATTCAGCACGGCCCCACTAGGCTTTGCCCCAGTGCTTACTGTTTTAACTGGGCCTCCGCAACAAACCTCTTTGCCATGTTGACTGTGTAGAATAAAAAGCCGTGACACTGAAGCTGGTCAGGCTGCATGATGGTCAGATCTCAGGAGTCGAGGGGTTGTTGGTACGTTGGGAGTGGAAGAGGAAGAGCTTAAGCAAAGGGAGACAGAAAATAAAGGAAGACAGAATGAAGAGAGATCTTACAGTAAGTCACCTAAAGCAGTAGTGTTAGGAAGAATAGGCATTTCTCTTCCAAGTCCCTTGTGGTTAGCACAGTGAGCAATTTTTCAAGTTAAAAAGAAGGATTTGGGTTAGATATGGAAGCCCATGAGAGTCAATGTGGCATTTGCACTAGATGTTTAGCACCAGCTGAAAAAGAGAAAAAGAAGTCCAGAATATAAATAAACAGGAATGTGTTTGTATCTGAGACATAATGAGAAAAAAAAAAAGATTTGTGTGAAAATTATTTCAGTTTGGTGATAATTACTATTATAAAACGTGAAACACCTCCCCATTTGAAATTTAATAGGTGTTAGGCATATAGGCGCCACTCTTTTAATCACGTAGACCTAGATACGGAGGAGCGCAACCAAAATAGCTCCATGTTCCACCCGTTTATTCCCTCAAGTCTGTGCGGGTGCACCACTGCTCAGTGACTTCCTCCATACTCTGATGGTGGCCAGCCTCCACCACAGATGGAGGGAAAAATATATGGAGAGACAAAAGAATGGAAATAGGACAAGCAAGGCCTGAAGCAAATGGAACAAGTAGCTGGAATCAATTTTATCATCTAATTATCATTTTGGTCTGACCTCTGTGCACTCAATATCACTTCTTACAGTAATAGATTTGAATACGCTTTCTCTACATCCTAATTAGAATGGGCACATAAACCTACAAGTGGACATGCGTCAGTTCGGATAATATGTGTGAGTTTAGATTTTGGGTGAAAATTGTTAGATTAGTTATGTGAAAGCAAACCCATATGTTTGGAAGCTAATTAAAAGTAATTAAATGAAGAGACTGGGACAATGTGGAGGCACATCCACTATTTGCAGAACTGGATTTTTGAGTACCAGGTCTTCGACAAGTTAAAATGTCTATACCCTATGCACACTTTCCCAGTTTGCTCTTGACTGGGTGTATGTACTTTGACAGTGGATTGATTATAAGGTAGGGAGGGAGGTCTGAGTAGAAGGCATTAACAACTCAATTTACCAATTGTTAACACCACAATATGTAGAATACCATTTCTGAGTGCCCATGTCAAACCTTGAAGTAGATGGGCTACAGCAGCAGGAAGACATCCTGGGTGCTTCTATTGCCATCTAAGAATATCTGAGGTTACAGTTCACACAAGCTTTCTGAAACATTAATAGATTTAAAAACTGTTCCCTGGTTCAATAACTTTCCATTCCCATCTTTATAATTCAGATGACAACTTTGAGTAGGATTCATTATACTGTCAGGAAACTTCAATGGTGAGAGTATGTGCTGAAACAGGTAAGCCATCCCTGCAAGATTCAAAGCACCTCTATGTCGCTGATACAGATGTGCATGTTATGTGAAATGTTACATTTTCAGCATTAATGTTGGGACGCTACTGTAAATATGCAGGTTTTATATCTGACATTATGGCAGCAGCCAAACTGTTTCAGCAACGTATCATTAGATCACAGTTACAACTTTATAAGACAGTTAAAAATTCAAATATATAAAATTAGTTAATTAGCCCAAAATTTGTGGATATAGGAAATAAATGCATGCGGTATTTGTGTTTAAGAGATAAAACTAGTGGTAGGTAACATAGCTTCATGTTAGATCAAACAGAAAAATCAACATAAAAAATCTTCAAAATGCCATGAGATAAGCTCTACAAAATCTGTCTTGTTATTATTTAAGAAAACAATGTATCCTGTTAAAATATTTGAACATAACAAATGTATAGCATAACATCAGATCATCAGAGATGTTATTGTATGTTACTGGCTTCCTGTGACACCACTGGACACAAAAATCAGTTACAAATCAAAGCCTGCTGATGTCAAATTTCTGTAACAAGATCTTGCGGTCGTGTTGCACAAAGTGCAGACATCAGGCATATTTGTGGATTAGCAGGAGTGAGCGACCTTTTACCCACCAGCAGCACTTGTGAGTCATGTTGCCTTGTTTATGTATCCCGACTTTGCCTTTGTCTCTCCTCGTCTGTACAGTGACAGCCAACAGTGACCTCTGCCAGCACACTTCAGACCTGACCTGCTCTCGTCTCAAATAATGAACAAGTTAGGCGAAGAGCTTTGTAAATAGAAGGGACCCTCAGGCTGGTTTCTAGATAAAACTCTATTTCAAATTCAACCAAGACAAAAGAAAATACATGCATTTTCACAGTCCAAGCATGTTCAATGCAGTTGCACTAACAATTATAAGACAATTTAAAGAAAGCATTAACGTGTGTGGACCTACCTCTCAATCCCTGCTCCCACTCTTCTTTCTATTTATCATTTATAGCTTAATGTCTAAGAATACAAAACGCTATTTGATTCTGAAGCCCAGCAAGATCAAAGTTGTTTTTTGTATGGATTTATGAAAGAACTGATTTGATTTAGGAGCTTTACTTTCTTTAGCTTTGTTCTCACAGTGCACAATAGAAATAAATCTTTGTGTATGGTTGTCTGTCAGCAAATGAATCAAAATCTCAGAAAAAGTTTTGTCTGTATAAGCTGACAAGTGTCATAGTTGCACCAAAGAAGATATCAATTGTCTTAGTGCAACATCAAATTACATCTAAATATGAATATGATTGTATTTTACCTTGTTCTTTAGGTATGTCACTAAAAAAAAAAGCCATAAGGTTATTTGCATAATTTCTTGTTTAAATTTGCACAATTTCTCCACTTAGATTACTGCATTTTGAACACTTAGTTTATGTACAATGTTATCTCAATCATATTCATGTTTTGGTATATGACCGTAATGCGTCCTCTTTTACTAAGGCTGCATAAACCTCAAAGTAAAGCGGTGACCTCTAATCCCCTCTTAGGATCTCAATGCTTACTTTGTAACCATAAGATATTATGGAGATATAGAATTATCTTCTGTGCTAGTGTGCAATAAGTGTCTTGTTTTTGTTTTTCAAATTTCAAAACTATTTATTTTTTTCCTTTTTAGTTTTACTGGTCAGGTTCATAAAACGTTATGCACCATGTGTTACGCTGATCCATCTTACAATGTAGGAGGAGTAATCCAAGCTTTGCATTTGTCTCGTTATAGAAAAATAATCTAGTTTGGTAGAAGTGGGCTTGGCTAATGTAAAAGTGAGGTAGAGTCATTCAAGGATTGAGCTGATACAAGGTCCTTTAGGAAAAGGCCCCACAATTTAGGAGTCCTTAGTGAAAACACATTGTATTCCCCAATAGGGATCCCCAGATATTGAGTGGTAGTTAATTTTTTGTCTGAGTAGTAGTTGGGTTTTTCTGCCAAATTGCCTAATCAGCTTATCCCAGCATTTTCTTGTTCCTCTGGCCCACACGTTTTACACTAATAATAATTAGTAAGAAATAAAAAAATTCCTACAACTACAATAGAGTTCCCCGCTATGCTGGGAGCAAGAAACGGCCAAGCTTAGCATGGTGCATTAGCTTGGAACCCTAATTACAGTTAACAATTTCTTCAATGGAAAGAAATTCTCCACACCTGAAGGATTTATTTTAGAATAACATTTATTTATCAGTCCATTGAAACAGATTATGTTGTATAGACCCTAGAGTATATGGGATCCAAAAACACTTTCTTTGTTGTAATGGTTTAGGTTAGATTTCATCTGCTGGGTTATGCGTTGACATTTTCTGCTACTAAAATTGATGTAATCCTCTTAAGTGTGATGGTGGAAAAACAGTGCACAGAAAACTGGGTGACATGATGTCGCTGAGGTTAGTAATAAAAGTAATTGTAACAGCTTCCAGAGAGACTGATAGTAATCCATATGGGAACCTAGCAGAGATTAAAGCTTCTGACCTTAAGGGCAACAGTGTCACATGTGGCTGGATAAATGAAACCAGGAAAAAAAGTGATTCAACTAAAATTGATGAGTTAACTTTTATTTTGCTACCTCTTCCTAAAAGTAATTTTAAGAGATTGGATAGTGCAATGTCCGTACAGTGATGTAGTGGTCAGCACTGTCACCTCGAAGCATGAAGGTCTAAGGCTTATATCTCAGTTTGTGTGTTTTTTCAGTGCATGCCTGGGCAAACTGGTGATGTCTAAATAGGCTGTAGGTTTGAATGCAATGACCTTTGCAAACTTTAGATCACTTATAGCTTGTCGGTGGGTGACAAAGATCAATAGAGAGATGGATGGCACATTTTAGTTAACTTTTAACAAAATATTTGATTCAATCAAAATCTATAAAAGTCTCTTTTTCCAAAGTCTGACAGAGACTTCAACATTTGGCAAGAGATAATTAACAACTAGATTTTAGAAAGTGCTTGCCTCTTCACAAAGCAATTATTTATTTCAAAAACCAGACTTGTTTGACCTGAGATGTCTCCACTTTTACTAAAATAAAAATTGGTGGAGACATCAGATTTTTTCAGGCGACCTGATTTGCATATTGAATTGTTAATTACAAGGGGACTTTAATGTCTTTGTCTAATGGCAGAGATATAATTAGTTTTCTTGAGCCGTGCCATGGACAAGGGTGTAAAGAAAATGGATGGATGGAGTTCATAATTTTTCCCCATTCACGAATATTCATCCTTTCCACTGTGCATTTTTTACTTGTCTACCAGGTGCTCTTGTCTTTTTACACCTGGTTTATTTGCTTGATTTTACACCTCCCTACTTCCCATTGTGTGTCCAACACTAGCCTCGTTACTGCTTGGAGTCTCTCTTGCTCTTTGTTTGAGATTGCCTTATTTGTCATGTTGCCTTTGTTAGATAGTTGCGATCCCACCATCCTGCCTGTTACCTGCTCTGGTGTCATTGTTTGTGCCTTTTTGCCAACTCATTAGCCAGTGTGATTTAGCATCTGATAGTTTCCCTTTTTCAGCAAAATCTGTCATCCAATACATGAGCTACTTTACTCACTTTATTTTAATAATTTCTTTTACTTTAGAACCATTCTGAGATGTAACATTAAAACTGTTAGTGTCTATGTTAGGAGCTGATATAGTCACGAGAGCCAAATCCCTTTGGCAAAGAGAGATGTATGTTTTCAATGATACAGAATCTCTTTTCCTCATTTCATCTTCTGTTCAATACCAAAGTATGTACATCATATCACTTTCTTCTTGATCCATCTCTGGCAGTCACGATTATTTGTCACACCTTGAAAAGTCCCTAAAAGTAATTTATTTTATGAACAAAACCAAAGCGTAAAGGTGGGTAAAACACAGATAGACTGTGGCAGAGTCTTTATGTAACTATAGCTCTTCCAAGAGAGAATCATCGTTTATTTGCCACAGAGTATATATTTATACTCTGTGGCCTAGTTCACAAGTACAATTGTATTTTATAAAAAATCTATTTTATGCATTTCTCAATAAATGAGCAGACTGGCACCATTACAAAAATGGCTTGTATCCTTGAACATGCATTTGATATAACAAATCACACGCACTGCCTGTGCTTATGCCAGTGTGGACAGGAAACAAAAGCTTGACTGTTGTCCTTGACTGACTGCACTTGCATGATGAAAGAGGCCAAAATCCAAAGAAATGTTTCATAATGAATTATGTTTGCCTGTGTGTTGGAAAAAAGCACTTTGGTGTGGCACACCATGCTGACATACAGAATTATGGTGCCTTTACCTTCACCAACTCGATGAAATTAATGAGCACTAAGTGACTTCACAATGTAACTCAGGCCTATTTCCATTAAGGTGAAGGTTCTTAAACCACTGGTGTACAACTATCACTAATCTACAAGTTTTACATAAAAACTTGGAATGTAAAATTGAAGAAGGGATGTGTAATGCAACATTGAAGCTGAACCCTGGGTTAGCTTTTTTTTTTTTTTTAGTTATCTTCAAGAGGCTGAGGCAAATTCAGTTTTTGTCTGAGTCACGGCTAAAACATTTGATTTGCACAGAGTTTTTCTGTTCGCTAAAGGCCTAGCAATTCAGATATGTCTTTTTTGACAGGTGGTTCCTTTTGTTTGTGAAGTCATGAAGGACGAGTTGTATCTCTTAAAGCTCTGCTCCACAGAGAGCCGTCCTTTCTTGTCGCTGTATGACAACAGTTAAAATTTTAATTTCAACTGAGACATGTCAGAGATAAAAACCGTGTAAGGATATTTCACTCCTTGTGTTCCTCTGCAACAAATGGTAGCAAGTAACATTTTGTGTACAAGTGTTCTGGTGCTGTCATAGGAAATTAAAACATTGCCTCAGAGCACTGGGATGAGTAGGAAGTTCTGTTTGAAGTTCCTTTTTTCAAGAAGGAGAGCAATTGTGTCTTATACAATACACTGAATAACTATTTAGACAGTAATACATTTGGAATCAATACTCATGTTTTTGAGACAAAAAAAACTCTCCTTTTAGTTTTGGTAAAGAAAGGCCACAATGATAAGTTTGGCACATGTGACATAGCCAAGACAATAACATCATCATAAACTAGAAACACTACTTCCTGTGCTTCCAGCTGAAAAAGAAAATGAAACAAACCAAATCTTAGGTTCATTGCTTGTATATTTATTTATTTCGAAGAATGTTTGTTCCTCTGTGGAGAGCAATATGTCTCTTTTATTTCACCAGTGACCGACTACTGCACAGCTTGCCTGACATGGTTCCATATTGCATGTCGTTATTGAAAACCAAGTTAAAACCTAAATATAATTACAGCAGAAATTTTACCAGAACTGTTAAACTGCTAAGCTTTAAAGTAAATAGATTATTTATCTGATCTTGTCAATTCAAATTGTGATATGTCAATCCTTTGTATTATGTAATCCTGCTATATATTTTATAGTCATATGGTCCAATTGCAACTTTTAGGTATTACCCGAGCACTGGCAGAATCAGAAAAAATGGGGCTTTGAAGATTTATTACATTATCAGCACATGGAGTTGAATAAGTTCAGTAATGGGCCATCAAACCGGCTCCTTTTATTCCCCTTAAAAGCAGGAGACAATCTTCTAATGGGCAGTAGACAAAATGTAGGGCAGCTTCTTGTGAGAAGAAGCTAAAGCCAAACAAGAGACAATGACATACATCTCTAAAGTGTTGCCAGAGACAAATTAGTTTCCCTTTTTAAGCAAAATATGTCATCCAATATATTAGCTACCTTACTCACTTTATTTTATTTAATTTTATTTTATTTTAGAACCATCCTGAGATGTAACACAAAACCTATTAGTGTCTATATTGGGAGCTGATATAGTCAAGAGAGCCAAATACCTTTTGACAAAGAGAAATGTATATTTTCGATAATACAACATCTCTTTTTTCTCTTTTCATCTTCTGTTTAGTACCACTGTATGGACATTATATCACTTTCTTTTTGGTCAGTCTCTGGCATTGCCAGGAAATCAATAAGACATGCCTTTCTTCTTTCATGGAGTTTGGAAATCATGTCAAAATGGAGTGATGAATGGCAGGAGAACAGGCCTAACCAGAGAGAAAAATGAGCTGGACGAGAAACTGTAGGTCAACCAGGTTAATGATGTTGGTAGTGATTATTTTCAGGTAGGAAAGATTTGAGGTTAATCATTTGTTGAGCAGAGCTTAAATGACAGAAGAGGTGAAACGGCTGTGATCAAAGTGGGAATGTTTGCTCCATCAAACCTTTGCTGAGGCAGAACAACATTAAGCCGGGGCAACTAGTGCATCTGTCCCCTGTCTCTTATCAGGAATTATACAGAACAAAATCAGCTTTATACATATAAAACAAAGGCTTTATGACCAACATAAAGTCTTTATGCTATTTTATTTAGATTACCTTGCAGGACTGTCATTTTTAAATATTAAACCTATCCGTCACCAAGTACAATGATGGTACATGAATGGACTCACATACACATTTATATTGCTCTCTCTAACATGTTAGACATGTGTTCAGTCGCCTGACTGAATGAAAGCAGATTACCCAGGGCTGTGACAAGGGAAGATACATATATGTCTTTAAGACACACCTGAGAGCCCCAGAAAGCAGCTGATATAGATTTATTGGCTCGGTTTAAATTGCATCTCCACGCACATCTAGACCCAGATGTCTGTGTGATGCAATCAGCAGCCTAGCACTGGGAATATCGTAACAAGGAGAATGAGTGGGTACAGTTCCAGAAGGGTAAACTCTGAGATTGCAATCTGTGGTAGAATATGTGTTTATCTATAAAATGTATGTACAAGTGCATGGTCTGGCATTTTTAGATTTGATGAGACTCAAGTTTAGTTTTAAACACTGTGAGTAAGAACCCATTTCGGGAAAGGAGGAGCTCTTGTGCTGAGACTAACAGTTTTGTAGGCATTACTTTTATCCATGTAGATACTCAGGGACTGGTTGAGTAAAGGACAAAAAAAAAAACATGTCTGGTAACACTTTTATTATGCTTCAATCTGCATTTTGAATATCAAAAGAAAGTCCGTCCAGGGACTGACATCGTATGCATGGACACAGGTATGCATACAGATCAGCTCCTCGATAGAGGCAAAAAGTTTAAAGTATGCTGCAATAATGTGAAACTGTATAGAAATATGTACGATTTTCACTATACCCTTGAGAATCACACAGCAATAAAGCAACACATTCGTTTTTTCTCTAAAGCAGAATTCATGATTAGTTCCGCATAAGTCTAAAGGAGGGAAGAGAAGGTTGTCTGAGTAACACAGGGATCCTAAGTTATGTGAATATCGTGATTTATTTCAGGTATTTTGGTTTGGTGCTGCATTCCACAGCATGTGAATGATTGTAATTTTAATGAAAAGGATAAGGATATTTTTCATAAAAAGGATATTTAATCATGACTACAAAAGGTATGATTTTTCTGCCACTGGCCTGTCACTGGCACAGAAGCACACAGCATGAGTCCTGAGAAAATCAATAAAGTGACCTCCCACAGAGCTGTTTATGTCTTACGCATCTGACACATAATCAATTGATAAAAGTGGAATTATGAAGTTGAACCGATCACGTTCCATTCAGTCGATTCGTCCATGAGCCGTGTGACTGAGCAGCATACTAATGGACAGGAAAAAAGCAATCAGAGACAACATGACGGCAACATACAGTGTGTGGGTGTATAGGTTAAGAGGATGTTTAAGTGTCAGGGATGATAAAAGTGGATTCTGTGATTTTTTTTTCTTTTTTCATTAGAAACAACATTGTAACAGATGAAGTACCTCCATTTCCTTTACCCATCCTTTAGATTACCAAGATCCCAATCTGATTTAGTGTGGGAGGGACAGGTCAGAAGGAAGCCACATCCTTGAACGCCACACCCTATAAATCACAAGATACAAATAATCTTCAGGCATGTTCATGTTTGAACAAAGGAGGCTGTTTTTGCAGCACATTTTATGATAAAGGAAATCATATTCTAGGAAAAGCTTTAAAAAAGGGTATATTTTTTTAAAGTAATGGCCTTTTTTCTTTTGTATTCCACTAAAACAATTGACGTCTCAAGAAATATCCTGAGCTCCCATATTTGCCTTTCTGTATGACGAGTTTTGTTTGTGTCTAGATTTGAAGACACAACTCCATACGATTCATGGTTCTAGTTATAGAATTACAAAAAATGTTTTATTGTGCACATGCGAGCCCTTATTTGCACCCTTGCATTCTAAAATAGATCCAGTTCCTAAAGTCTGAACTCCCAAAGACAAAGAGACATCACAAACCCACACACCAGCAGCTTACACTTGGAACAATAATCAGAGATAACAAGTATTCTCATTAATTTCAGATTCAGGTTGCATGTGCTTTCAAATTGCACATCCTTCAGAGAACCCAAGTTATTTCTCAGACAAGGTCAAAATGTGTAAAAAAAAATATATAATAAAAAAACAGAAGAAAGAGAGAAGAAAACCTGCAAAAACAGAACACCTTGTAAGAAAAGAATTTCTTTGTTTGAAAGTTGCAACTATCCTGAGAATTTTACATAGCATTGCTTTGCTGTTCTGAATATTTTGTAGAAGCAGCCACACACGTTGTGCCGAGGCTTGTTCTGTGAGCTATGGGGAGGGTTGGTCAATAAGTAAGATTAGTAGGTGTGGTTAGACCATAGGTCAGATTTGACCTATGGTTCAATTTCATTCCTAATAAAAGTACATCAGTTTAATCCAAATATTTTTCTTGGTAGAAGGGAACGCTTTCACAAGGGATAACACACAACCTGATTAATGAACATTGCAGGATAACACGTTTGGTTCTCTCTCTCTTTTTTTTTAAACAGACCAAGGTGTAACCTTTCCTAATTTATAATAATCTTTTTAGCAAGAAACAAAAAAAGACACCAAGGAAGTAGTCCATTAAATATATGTTGTATTTTTGTGGATATGTATAACAGAAAGGACTGAAAAAAATGTTTTAGACTAACAAAAAACCTAAACCTATCATGTTCATGTAAATATATAAAGAACTAAGGTCATGGCAAAGTAACCCCATTAATTAAAAACACTTAATTGAGTATTAAAGGTCAAAACAGAAACAAAAGAAATCGAGCAGCCTTGTCAACAAGTTCATTAGGTTTTTCTCAAACTTTTTAAGTGATGTAAAAATTCAACAATTAAATTAACTGCTCTGGAGAAACTCACATCAGTGTTCAGATATTACTCATAATTAACAATACTCTAAATATTCTTGTCTCTGCTTTGTGATTATCATTGTTCCTATTTTACTGATCTGTGGCAAAACATATACAGTAAGCACATTATTTGGAAATCAGAGGATCTGCTGTTGATTACTGGTGTTTGTTGAAGATTTTCACTTACACATTGATAATATCTTAGGTGTCAAATAATCCACATCATTTTTGTGTTTTTAAACTTGGGATTGGTTTGGCTATAAAATCAAACTTTAGGTCTGATTTATAAGAAGATCTTCTGTCTTCAACATGAAAAAAGCAACACTTACTGTAGCTCACAAACCAAGGGCAAATTGTACAATATATGGTTCTTGATACTCAATGTTAGTGCTTCATTTACAAGGTGAAATTTTCCTGTGTAATTAACATCAATGGAAATGACCTGTGTACTTGTGACAACCCCAATATCAGGGGGTCTCTTTTTCTTTTCTTTTTCAGGCTGCCACCTGCCTTTAGTGGTATGAGATGAAATGTTCCTTTACACTTTAAAATCCGTTTCTACCTGTTCTTTAGTGGTGATGCCTCTGCTTAGTGGGGTGTGCTCCTTGGTTACCTCTAATATTTGGATTTTGGTTATGTCTGGTTTTTTTCACCATACAGATTTCCGCACATCCAGAAATGACTGACAAACTGATCAAACCTTTTACTTTCCTGATTTAGATAAATAATTTATTTCCTTAAAATTCTACCACCACATGTTGTCTTCCTGTTTGTTGCTGTTCTTGAGCCAGCATGTAACACACCGTTTAAAAACACAAAGTTTTCTTTCTTACTGTCTGACACTAAACCAGATTAAGCTTTTGATGCTCCAGGTCAACCAGGACTACTAAAAATATTTCTATTTGCTAAAATGCCAAAATCAATGAGCTAGAACATTTTTTAGAGATAATTTTTCATAATTTGAATTCTGACTTCATAATTTATTTTGGTACTGTATGAACATCCTTTCCAAGATTTCCACTATAGTTTGTTGGAATGTTGGCCCATTCCTCAGAACAGTGTAACTCAATCAGAGATATAGACTTTGCTCACACACACCATTTTAACCTCTAAAATTTGCTTTTGGACTGAGCTCATGGTTATGTGACAGACACTTCAGAACATTGACTCTGTTCTCCTTGGGTCACTGTGTGGCTAATTGGCAGTAGGCTTACAGTCATTGTCTGTTTGACCTATTTGCGCACAAGCTTTTAATTGCTTGGTTGATGTCCTGAGATGTTGTTTCAGTTTTTAAACGTAATGTTCCTCTCCTGTGATGCCATCAAGTTTGTGAAGTTCCTTAATCTCTCGTGCAGTAAAATGTACCAACACAACATCATGCTGTCCCCCATGTACTTCACAGTGGAAATTATATTCGGAGGTTTGCAAGCTTCTAATTTTTTTATTCAAATGTACTGATGGTCAATAACGCCAATGACTTCAATTTGAACTTAATTAGACAATAGAACATGTTTCCAAAAATTAAGGTTTTTGCATATGATTGCATTTGCTGCCTGCAACCCGGTTCTGGCTATTTTATGTTGCTTTTGGAGGGAAGTCTTTTTGTCTAGATGGCAATTGAGCACATGTTTGGTACAGGACTTGTTTCACTGTGGGTTATAAAATTATCTTTACATGGATTTTGCTCATACAAAAGCATGTTAACTCTGAGAGCCGGACATTGCCATGGTGTTTATACTGATATTAAGTTGAATAGATTAAATTGGCCAATTTAGACATCTAGGAATTATACCCAGGAATTCCTTTTTTTTTCCACTATGATGTATTACATGCATCAAGCATCCCAAAATAAATATTTTAGTTGATTAACAAGAATGGCACATCTATTCATTATATAGTCTTTTTTCTATGTTCGTTGTATTTTATTTTACTTGTTTTTTTTTAAGAGATGGTGTGAAACTCTTCATTGGTAGATGGACACCTATTTCAGCATAATGGTTGTTTGAAATAAAATGCTTACTCAGATTTTCTATTGTGTTTCACCCCATTTCTTTTTTTTTTTGCATTTTGAAGCTTTACTAAGGACCTTTAAAAGATTATGCAGTGCAAAATGTAAATTCTTGCCATTTCTCAACTGGCCTTGCAATTTTGATCAGGAGAGGAGTAAGAAAACAATTGTATGTATTAACCAACATATTGCTCATACACCTTGTCCAGAGAACCAGAAATGTATAATACTGGCATTTTCAAGCCTATATGTGGTTTCTGACTAGATATTTGAATTAATTTCTTAGAACATTGAGAATATTTCAGGCTTATGGTCAGGCAAAGTAGACGTAAACAATCTGCTAAAGTGCTCTTTTAAGAGCAACTCAATTTGTAACAAAAATGGACACTTAAAGAATAAGCTTTCCTAAATGGCCTCCGAGAAACTTTGATAATAAAAATGCAACTTTTCTAAAGGACAAACAGTGAAATGTTCATGAACGGAGTTTTCAGGATGAATGATATCAAGGCCAAATGGTGCACAAAAGTCTGTCTAAAAAAAACCTTTGAATTTGTCTACAAAAAAGAAAGAAATATTGCTTCAAAAGACGACAGAATATAAAACACCATTTCAATCGTGTGGGAGTGCCGGGGTTACGAGCAGGATTGCTTCACCTCCTCCTCCTCCTCCTCCCCACTCTAACTAATGAGAAGCCGTAAAAGAGGAGGTTTGGATCGTGTTTATCTGGGTAGCTCTGAGGGGGCCAAGGTGCCCTCACACACAGCAGTGCGTAGAGAAGGCGACTGCTGGGCATAATACTTCACACATCAGCTGGCTCTCACATATGGCTGTCCTCGGCTGGTCCTGGTTCCTGCCCCATCTGCCTTCCCACCTCAGCTTTCGAAGTTTGTTTTTCCAACTAGCGACTGGCTGCCTCTGAGCCCTCATTGTGTTGCCACATCACTCCCACAGCCAGACGTTGTTTGCTTCCATGCCCTCTTTTTGACAGTCATGCGCACATAACAAGCCTGCTCTTCTCCATTCAGTACAAGGCCAGCTACCCTACTATCTCTATAACCTTTTCCCCCCCTTCCCTACTCCGAATCAGTGCCTCCATCCTGCCAGGCCTGGCGCAGGGTCACATCTGGAATGGAGAATTACTGCTGTTCCACCACATCCCTCCCTTCTGTCTATTTGCAGATGGCTTGTTGATTTGAAAGTTCTCTACTGTATGCTGGATGCAGCCTGTTGGCAGAGGGAGGATGGTTAATGTAGGGGGAAGCCCATTAAGGGCTGAAACACTTAAACTGTTTTTCAAACAACAGATGGAAGGATTATTAAATATTTCACACTTACTATAATTTAAACCAAACTAATGATATCACTTGTGTCCATGGAAATTGGCCATTGCTTGGCAAGATGGGTACACTGTTAGATAACTGGGGAAGTTCTTGCTAAGGTGATCTGGGCTGATGACCCAAAAGGCTGGTGAAGAATGATGTTAAGCCCTACCTGGGCTTTCTTATCTTCCATTTTTCAAGTAAGGATTTACTGCTCCATTTTCTCAAATGGGTATGGCAAACATTATATTTTCCCACTGTGCTGCTCTGAAGCAGCTATTTTTAAATTAAATGTTTTGTGTGTGTGTGTAGAAAAAAAAGACTGAGTTGTTTTTTTGTTGTTTTTTTTTGCTTCGCACTGATCAATGCCTTGTATATTGCTCTGCTCTTTGTATTGATTGTAGAAAGTAAAAAGGCACAAAAGGTACAATTGAATACCTGCACATATACAATGCTCAGATAATCTCTGAACTAAACGGAGACAGGGGAATGTTATTAAAAAAAATTCTGCAGGGCTTCAAACACATTATCTTGTTTTACAAGCACTGTTGATTTTAAAATAATTGAAATTCTCTTTTCTTTAGTTTTATTTGTTTATATCTTGGTGGTGAAACAACCTCGGCTTGTATTCTCCACCCAATTAATTCATTTACACATGACTCTTGGAATAGTGGTTTGATATTTTCAGATAGTTTTGGTGTTTGATTAATAAAAATGTTGCAAGTTTGGTGAACATCTGATGATTCTAAGCACTATTTTCATCAATAGTATAAACTAGTACAATATATGGAGCAACTGGTCAAACTATACCCATCTTGAGATTTGTATTATTTGTATTATTCTCTCTGAAAATCTGAATAAGGTGGATTGATTCAGACTTTCAACAGAATATTATACTTTAATAAAATGAACGTAAATGGGAAATTCTAGATTTTGAAGGTCTTTGTTAGCATCCCATTGCTGAGTGAGAAATGTTGGTTCCCATTCTCCCAGTGAGAAAATGTGTGATAACCTAAGTATCAGAAGTTAGTGACTCTGCCTAGTTAAAACAGATCAGACTGAATAGACACTGTTGTCATTCTTGAGAGAATGTATGCAGCGCTTTTCAAGTGAAAATCACAGCTCTCTGCTTGGTAACTAATCATGACAGTACACTAAGGGAAACTCCTTTTTTTTTAATTTTTTTTTTTGCATTATCAGTTCTGGTAATCTGTAACAAATTTAATATATTTACATTTTGAGTGTTCTCAATGTACTTCCCTTTACAATCATGCTACTTTAATTTTAAACCCAACTGTAGGTGTGTAACATCAAGCTGTTTCCCCACTGCTAGTAGGTTTTGAACTTTGATAATTCTTTCCTCTCCACTTCTTGGTCTCAGAATAAAAACCATGCTGGAAAATAAAAAGCATTTTCCTGTAATGAGAATGAATGAATTGAAGGATAACTCTAACTGCTGTCTGTTTAGGTCAGGTTACTTGGCTACATTCCCACAAGAGCTGCTTTTTTGCCAGCTTTTAAAGCAGAGCAAGAAATCAATACACATTTTGAGACAGCATTGGTAATGATGTAGACATTGTGCCAGTCTAATGACAAGCTCCAATATACCTATGATCTATGTCCAAATCCTCACCAATAGTCATAAGTAGTAAGTAATGATAGCAAGAATAAGACAGCAAATTTGATATATAAACAAGTAGCTGAAACTGCAGGATGGCTGGACTCAAAGGTAGTGACAGGAAGATCAGTCTATAAATGTAAAAGGAGCTCAAAGTAGAGTAGAGCCATTGCTTCTCTATATTATAGAGGGGAGTACAGTTAAGGTGGTCTGGCCATTTGGAAAAGAAGATTGGAAAGGAAACCTTCTGAAAACCTTCCAAGGAAGGAGTTTCAGGCATGAAACCAAAATGAGCCCCAGGAAAAACTTTGGACTCAGTAAAGAAGGACATTTCACACCTCACAGCTTACGAATGAATCTGAATCTGAGTTCCAGCTGATGGAGGTTGTTGAGGTAGTTGACAACATGGATCTGGGGATCAGCTCTAAAGCTGTTGCTGCTTTGACCTGGACTCAGATAAGTGTACATGTATGGATTGTTGAGTGGGCCGTTCTTTCACTTGAGTACATTCTTTTATTCCATATTCCTCCTGTGTTATTTACATATTTCAAAATTAGATATGTCCATGCTTCAATCAATGCACAGCCAAGTGCATGATTGAACAATTTATTCACCAGACACCAGACAATCAGCACCATAAATACAGGTATGCTCTGAGTAAATGGATGAATGACATGTAAATATTATACTTCACCTCAACATAAATATGCAGTTTAGTCATCTTTATATAGTTAAAAAGTTACAGTACCTTAGTAGGTAGAAAATGTGTTACAACCTGATCCTCATTAGTTTGAAAATATAATCAAGGTGGAAAATGTATTTTATTTTATCTTCAATTACTTTCAGAAGCAAAGGTATCCCAATTATTTATTTTTTCTAATTTGTTGGTTTAGTGAATTCATACTGTTGGGAAATAAAAAGAAGAGTGAGTCAGTAGAGTACAAATAAAATAGACCAGACAATTTAATCTGAGATTTTACATTTTGACAGTTCATAGCAATTTGGCTTTGTCTTGCGGTACTTTTAATATGTAGATATGAAAGGAATTCATTTGAAAATGTACCTGCACCATATGCTGCTTTACATATCCATAGCCAAAAGCCCATTACGTGGAAACTGCTTACAGCTGTTCTTTCTCAAGAGTTTGGCAAAAGCACCCTGTCAACATCAACAGCCCATCTGAAGCCAGGGGGAAATTGTGTTTCCAAAGAAGTGACTTCATAAAATTGGCCTGGATTCCCATCAGCTGTTTACCTGCTTGGCCAACAGAATAAAATACCTTCTGCAAATCTGATTGGACTGTGACATTTTAAAAATGATATGTTTCTAAAACAATTTTAAATAACACTTATAACTAAACTGAAACAACTCTGGTTGTGGTTATTTGACAGGAACTAACTCAAGCAGTTAGTCTCTTAAGTGCTCCTTTAAAAAGCAATCAGTCTGTTACACTTAAATTGTGTAAAGAAATAATAAAAATTACATTTGCATATATGGATGTCTGCTCCAAAAGAGATGTTTGGTAATTGCTTCTTTCATATATTTGTTTGTGGCACACTATGATATAAACTAACACACTTTGTTATAAACTAATGATGATAATGATCTCACCTGCTCAGTTCTGCCTATTTTGAGTTCCTTTCAGAATTGGCTGTTTTAGGGCCTTTTGTTACTTTACACCCAAATAAACTGCTTCTGGCTATGACCCCCAACTGTGCATGTATATACCTAATATTATCTGCATCCAACAGCATTATTCGCTTCCTGGTTGTTGGCCCTAACTTGAACAACTAATGAAGAAATGTAAACTTTTCCCACTAGAATTTAATGTTGTAGATCGTAATTCAGAAACCAAAATCTGTTTTTAGACATTTGCCAGTGTTAGATAATAATTTCTAACTTAATAATTTGGGTTTTGTAGATATTGTTGATGTTTTATTTAGTGTATATCTGTTCAGTGTTAGAGAACCGACATAGTAATAGTTGGTAAGAATCTTATTGTTTCCTCAAGCTTAAATCCAGCCACTAAATTTATTCTAAAAATCCTCAAGATTGAAACATATGAGCAAATTATATCAATTAAAGATAGAATAGATTTAGTCTACATGATGTAAAATTTATAGTCAAAATTTTGCCCCTAACTATTGTTTCTCTTTGTGTTTTGTTTGAAACATAACTTATTGCATCTTTATATTAAACAAATAAAAAATAAATTGTGACATTTTCTTCACAATGTCAGTATTAATATGTTTCTTACTTTTATTCAGTAAACAGCTGTCAGATATTGTGGCACAAGTTGGTTATCTTTAAATGAAATTAATGCAAGAAAAAGGAGGACAACCTACTGTAGATGCAAAGTACTTTCCACCATTCAGAGACAATATGTCTCATATGTGTCAAAATGCATTAATAATAAATTAGAAGCCAAAGTAGATTCAACAAAGGAAAAAGTTTGTTTCTTAATTGCACTAAGCTCTTAAAATTGTACTTATATATTTTATCTGTTTATTAATTAGAGATTCTTGGTTCTGATTTTGTGACTATTTTGGAGATTATTCATGGACAGATTCCCTTTTATTTCCCATATACATTATTAAAATCATGGGGAGCAGGAATCAAAGCCCACACATGAAGGCCACATCTAAGATTTTTTTTTTTCAACAGCGCACACTATGGTGCCTTTCAATTTTTCACAAGAAGCTAGTATTATGTGACTGAGACTGCACACAACTGGAATTACTACAACAAACAACTGTTCTTTTGAAGGTAAATGTCTCTCCATAGGATCATAATTCGGGGGATCATAGCAAAGCAGTTGCATACATTCACACACTACTTTTCTAGTCTTTTGAGTTTTTTAAACATTTTTTTTGTTTCAGTTCACTAATTTAGAATATTTCACGTCATGCTATCTAAAACATGAGGAAGACATTAATTGAAAGCTGTCAAGAACACAATTTCCCTGTGCTCTTGCCATTGTTACTTTCCTGTAACAGAAAATGGATGATGATTTAATTATTTATTTTTAAAAAGGGAAACAGATCACAAAATCTGTGTTTGCTTACCCACGTGGTTTCAAAAAATGTTAATTGTGAAACAGAAAGACATAGGATACCTTCTGAATCTAGTAAACATACAATTAATGATATTCTAATTTATTAGGTCTTCCTGTCTAATGAATAAGTCTTGAAACAGGGCACTAGTCACTTAAAGAAAGGACTTATATCATAAAGTTGAGGGAGAAAAAAGGAACCACCTGGAGAATACCAAACCAATTTTATTCAGACAGTAGTGTCTGAATGGCAATGAATTTGTAAAAAGTAATAAAACCCTGAAAAATGTAAACCTAAAGATTAAGTTAAAAAGAGACCATAATAACCATTCAACAAAGTAGAGAAAGAAAAAAGATAAAAATTCAATAGGCAAAAACCGTTTGATCTGAGCTGATAAAATATTGTGACTGCATATTTCCTCTGCAGTCACTAATATTTTAAATACAAGAACTGTATTAAAAAACATTGCATGTTGTTTGAACGTGATTTGCATTTGATCAGTGACACAAAAGAGAAGACAGTTGGCCTGCTGCTGCTGCATATATATATGTTTTGTAAATAAAATAATTTATTTCCCAATGATTTTATCCATTGCAAATAAAATCACAGAGCTGTGATTTTATTTTCAATGAGGCTGGGATTTTTTTTTTGTAATACCTAATACTTCACACATGCACAGTTAATATTAACAGAGGTATCTGTGTTCAGTTTTTCCAGAACATCATCAGCTTCTTTCTGCTTCCTTTGAACTGACAGTCAGCTTATGATAATCACTAATAATAAACTAACTGAAAGACAGCCCTCGGGGTGGATTTGTCAAGCACATGCTTAAACACACATTCTAGAGTGATGAGGAAGCCAATGCAAACTGTTGCTGGCATGTACAAAGGAAATGTTACTAAGTTAAAGCAAAAAAAAATCTGCCTGACAGAATGCTACAATAAAAATGAGGTAGACAGGGAAAAAAAACAAATTAAACAAATTTAAAACAATGCTCCTTGTGAAGATTTGTTTTTTTAGAAGGGTTGACCTTACCAACAGACAACCAAATCTAATATTCAGAAAGCAGCCACTGAACAAAATGAAACCTTTTATGAAAGATCTTTCAAGTTTCTAGATATTCATTTACACTTCCCCTATTTATAGTTAATGCATCAGTATTCTGATTGCATAGCTGTCAGATATTGCAGTACTGCACAAATCTAGTCTTCATAAATTCAAGTCTTTCCTTAAGATGTTGCTTTCAAAGTGCAGTTGGGAAGAGCTAGGCAGGACCTGAAAAACATAATGGCAGAACCAAAGTAAGAATGATAATTCCTGGGCAGGTGTTAAACTCTAGCATTTTCAAACAAGTTGGGGGTTTTTGTTCAGGTCAGTAATAGAAAATCTTTAAAAAAAAAAAATCAACAACAATCAAATAAATCCTGGCCTATTATTGAAAGTGAACACTAACTGTAAGAGCACATTTTGTTATTCACATCGCCTCTCTTCATTCTTGTTTTGTATTATAGTATGAATGGCAGGGGATGTGAGCCGACTCCTGATTTCCCTTCCTTTTGCATTTGGAAAGTCCCAGAGATTTGTGTTATTACGGCTCTGTCAGGCTGATGGAGGCGGGATTGATGGGGCTCCTGAGATTCTGCGGCATATGCGAACAAGAATAGAGGTTACAGTCTTTTTCTCATCAACACCTATGATATGGGAATGACTGGCGGCTTGCAGTTTTGACTGACAACTAAATGTGAGGCCTGCCAGATACCTATATTTGGATAAGAGACAACATGTGACTCTAATTTCAGAAAACCATTGCAATTCATGAAGCATTGGAACTTACAGTTTGAAAATTGTTTGAGGAGGAGACAGAAAAGAACATGTAGGGTTGAGAGACGACAGGAATGTTAGAAAAAGTGTTTCAGGTTGAGAAAAAACAGACAGAAAATAATGAAAATGCAGCAAGGATGAAGGTTGACTTATCAATAGTGTAATTCATCACCTTGTCAGTGTACTCTTGTTTGCTTTTCTGTACTTTACATGTGGAATAGAAGAAGAGTTTTACCCTTTGAGGTAGTTTGTGGGTGCCTGGGATAGCTAACAGGCACTTGGGTTGGTTTGTAGGGCTATACAGTACTGTGGAGAATTAGCCGTTCTCCATGCTAAGTTCTTGATGTATGAAGTTGAAGAAGAGCCGGTGAGTTGAATTCATGAATTCCATTTATTAATACCATAATATAGCTGGTCCATTTCACATGCTACCTTTAGGAGCTAGCAGAAAGGTTTGTGATTGTTAGCCTCCATCTAAGCTACGCCCTAGTGTGTCATTTCCTCTAACCCTAGCTCTCATTTTCATTTTCTTTAGCTTTAGCTTGAAACTAGCTAAAAGAGATAGAAGAAAAACACAGGATTATTTATTCTCAACTGTACTCATAGTAAGAGCTGTGCTTGCATATTTGGGACAAAGTTGTGCTTGTTCCTAGTGCTGTCCATGCAGTCAATGAGGGACTATCCCATGTCACCGATCCTTTCTGTGGTCTTCATTAGCATGATCTCAAGGTGTCGTTATATAAAGGAGGGTGATTCTTTTTAAAGCTTCGGGTATGGTTTTGCATTTTGAAGATACATTTGTTCTGTTGGCGTCCTTACCTTTAAGGTGCACTGAAGGGGTAAGGTCAAGTGATGGTAGGATGGGGTGTGAGATAGACAAATGGATTTCTGCCATGTTCTTGTGTAGCCAACTGTCTACACAAACACAAACAAAACCATGGTCAGAACAAGTGGACATGGAAATGCTCTTGAAACTTTTATCATTATTTAGACAGACCTTGGATAACCAGTTGACACTGATGGAAAGAGCAGGTGAACATAACAAGGTTCCTGGAAAAAGGTCTGTCTGCAGGAAATGAAAAATAATGACTGACACAGCAGTAAGTGCCAGGTTGGGAAAATTGGAGTTCTTTGGCACAAAAGGCTGGTTTAGTCCAAGCTAACATCAGGAGAATTTTCTTCTTCTTCTTACATAAAAGAAAGGACACAGCAAAATGCACAAATAATTTTCAGTAATCACCACATTGGTTGCTAGCCATGCTAGTTAAAAAAAAGTTATTTCCAATTTTGCTGAAGGGCCGAAATGGCTTGACCCTTTTCAATGTCATGTTTTTCATCTGTCCCTGCATCTGTTCTTGGACAAAACAGCAGAGCGAAAACAAGAATTAGGATTTGTGAAGCAGACTTGTTGATTGTGTGCCCTACCTCTCCAATTTGTTTTTGTGGCGGGTTTGAAATGACCTCTATAATTGTGGCACAGTAAATGGTCAGATGTTTAATCCAAGGGGAAACTCAGAGGTTGCACCAGAAAGCAAGACAACATATGGTCGACATGATCCTGTCACACATCTCATCCTCTTTAATCTCCTCGCCTCTCTCAGTCGAGTTCAGGCCTTTTGCATGGGTGCCTGTATCAACAGCGCCTTCTAAAGCCAACATCAGCAGGTAGTTTATCTAACTCTATATCCTCCTTCATCACAACAGACCACCAGCTGTCACAGCAGACATCCTTTCAGCCACCACACTGAGAGGAGAAGAGTTCAGTCCAACTGAGCTGCTAGGGTACATCTGCAACATCAAGCCCTCCTAGGAGGTAGGAAGCAGGAGCAAAGGGAGCTTTCCCTCTCTCCCATGGCTCACAGTGTGCAAAGATAGTTATTATCAGCAGAGGGAGGTGAAAGAGCACCTTATGAGGCAATGAGGTGTCGAATGAATGCATCTCTTTCTTCCCTTTCTTTCTTTCTGCTTCTTTGTATCTACCCGGCACTTCCTCCCTTACTGTGCTTCTCTTTTCACCTTTCCTCTCTTAATGCCTCCTGCACCGCTCCAGTTGCACACAGCTGACACCAACATACGTAATTCTGACTAATGTGACAAATAAACTCTTCTAATCTCAACAAAGCGGCTGTTGCTTTCTCCCGTGCATTCATCTGTGCTAAATCAAAGGTTTTATGCAAATGCGCATTTTTTATGAGGTGCTTTTCATCCAAGTAAGTAGGTACATCGGGTTGTAAGCCGGACAGGTTTGGATTTATGAAGTAAACAAGTGTCAGGCTTCATTTTGAAACCTCCCCAATGTTTGATTGTCAAGATCAGAATTTTTTAATTTCAAATTATATCTTTGCTAAAAAAAAAACCACACATCCACTTCTGAGAGATTTATCTTTTTTTATTCAGTGTCTGGTGTGCAATTCTCCTTCTGTATTTAAATATGCCGTGACCTTAAACAGCTTAGCGCAACATCCCAACTTTCTCCTAACAGTCTTAATGTATACCCCACAGCTTTATGCTGTCAGCTGTGCAAACTAGATAAATAACGCTTGTAAAAAGGCTGAAAGCTCCACACATGAAAACGTCAGATTTGTTGAGCTGTGAAGTCTGATTAGTCACTTTCTAACTCCAAAAGTTCCACGCACCTTATTTTTCCATTTCTGCCTCTCATCCTTGTGAGGAAGCACATTACTGCGCTTTGTATTGGCACAGCGGTAAAAGCATTTAAACATTAACAACAATACATCAGAATGTATGGGTGCTGTCAGCTTGTATCCTTTGTGTTTGGCTGGAAAGCACATCGCCAAAGCACAGCTGTCTTGTAAGTGAGGTTGGGTTCAGTGCTGCAGAAAGACAAAGCGTCACTCTGCAGTATTTATGAACAGTTTTTAGAGGGTGGTGCTGAGTGCTCTCCTTTGTACTCACCATCCTACATATCCTGGCCTACATAACCTCCGTGTGACAACAAGCAATTGTCTGCTGAGCAGTCTGCTCCCCAAGGGAGAGTTCTTGTAGTCTGTTTAATGTGCCGAGCAAACGATTCGTTGGCATGCAGGTGCACAATAACGGGTACACCAACATCCGTTCACCTGCATCAAAAATAAACATAATTCCTCCCCTTTTAAATCTGGCCATGCAAATAGTTTGGGTTATATGTGCCAAGCTTGGAGGTCTCTGCCAGTGAGAATTATGCTGCCAACCCATTACAGTAGAGGTCTGTAAAATTCTGTTCTGCCGAAAGCAGTGAACGTTTACTTCTAAAAAATTTAAGCCCACCATGACTTTGCAGACAGAGTAAATAATTTCATTCTCTGTGTGTCTCATTCTGATAGATCTGTATGCACAATGCCACAACAACACTATTATCATTTCCATAAAATGAAGCAAAAGCAGTTTTAAAAAAAAATATCTTGCTGTGCTTTGCTTATTTAAAAGGATAATCCTTTCGTCTTCTGACATTTTGAGGGCATCAGATAGTTTTTGCAGTTTAGCCTTTCAGTTGTCATTGGGCATCAGTGCCCCTCTGGTGCTGAATGATGCCATCAGGAATGGATGTGGTCTACATACCACACAGGCGCCTCAATACCGTGCCAGATGCAGCTTTGCCACCCGTGGCACCATCTCAACCTTTGAAATTTAACGGTTCATGTACGTCAGGGCTGAACCATCTGGCCCTTTATATCAGTTTTGCATGTCAAAATGACTCGGGAGGTGATGCACGGGGAATCTGATGACTGCAAAAACATGCACTGTTTTCCATTAATATTTTATGACATTTGGGTAGATGGTATAGTTGGAATATGCATCATTCCTGTTTTTTTTTTCAGTGCTATGTTATACACCAGGGGTGTCCTATGCTGTGATTCAACATGTAAAGCTATGAAAAGAACAAAATGTTTTCACCAAATGCAGAGTATTAAATCTGCCTAAATTATTTAAAATGTGACCAAAGCAGGAAAAATTAATTCTATCTATAGCAATTTTTTTATGTTTTAAACATAAGAAATGTTTAAAACATAAAAAAAACATTTATGTTTTTAAAAAACATTTATGGTTTAATATAACCATCGGAATATATTAAAGTTTATGTCAATTTCACGTTAAACATTCTAAACACACACCGATGTCGCACACAGCAGATTTTGACTAGTTAGTTAACAACTAGACATTAAAATGACATGTTTTAAAACAGAAAATGCATACTGGATAAGACTTTACTGTTTGCTTACCTGTTAACAGAGCTACAGTTTAACATTCATTACTGTGATAACAAAATATATGAAGGCTGCTGTTATCTTGCAAAAATATTTTAGTGGTGTCTTCTGCTGAAAATAACATTGATTTGTATATTTGGAATAAAAGTGTTATTTTAATACACATCTTACATCTATATTAAAAGTCTAACTTGACAAGTTTTGTTTAATATTAGCTGATGTTCATAAGACTGAGCTAATCCCAAACTCAGGAGCTGATTGCTAAACAAGTGCATCAGGTGAGATGCTAACTGTATGTTAGCTGAAGTCCGTCTGTCCTGATTAATTAAAAAAAAAAAAAATCAATTCCTCTGTCTGACAGATATTCTCAGCGCTGCATCATCTCTGTGTCATGAGAAACCTGTGAGAGAGACGCTACCACTGTAAGAGATTAAGTGTGTTTCTAATTTCAGATTTGGAGGCACTGAGAGCAGAAAAAGTCTGTTGTTTGATGCCTCAAAGTGCTACAAACCCTCATACTGGTAGTTGAGAGTTTATGGAATTGCTCACTTTGGTAGAGTTCATTGGATACTCGGTGTGTCAGAAACACAGGCACAGAATAACAATGTCACTCTGCTCATTTCCTATGCTCCCATTGTTTTTGGTCTCTCATTTTTCCAAAGGCCTGTCCTTTGTCAATGAAATATTGATGTTTCTCAGTGGCTAAAGCGAGATTGAAACCTTGGTCATAGAAAGCTTGTGTATAATGAAATCAATGGTCGTATCAATAGCATAATCTGTTAAGCAGTTGATTGGTCAGATAATTGATGCATCTCCCTGTCACAGCATGAATTTTAGGACAAAATGGGTAATTTAACTGGAATAATTTGCCCGAGAACACACCCTTCTATGTACAACGTGACACGTCATTGTAAGCCAGTGACAGGTACATTGTGCAACACAGCGGATGTGAGACAGCCACTCAACGGATACTTGAAAGCAGGGTGTTCGGATGTTCACTGGGCTGTGATCTAAGCTGTAATACGAGCTCAGATGCGCGACACACGCACAGTTACTCACTCACGTCACACGCCAATACCCGGGTGGCCTGGTGGAAGACAAAGGGAGGGAGAAAAACAGCAGTATATCTAAAGGGTGAAACAGCAGAAGGGCATTTCTAATGTTTTCCATTAAGGTAAAGGAGATATGATGGCAGAGATGTTTGACCAGATAAGAGCAGAAAGTGACTTAAATGGAAATGTATGGCAGTTTATTATTATTTTTTTCTATTTCCTGAATAACCTCAGGCTGCTATGATTTAACTGTGACTTCAAATGCTTATCTTCAGGCAGTACTTCAGAGTGTGGTCTGCTTACAATAAAAAGATACATTACAGCACAAATATGGACAAAATGCTTGCAGTGAATAATGCGTAGTGTGCCCCCATATCTTGATTTCGGATAATACAGTGAAGTGTTGGTGCTGGGGCATTGCAAATAAAAAAAGGAAGATGGAAGCTGCTAACATCGTGAGTGTTAAAGTCTTGGAGGTAATTTTCCTGGTAAGTGGTTATACAAATGTCAGATAACATTTAGACAAATCAAACCCTCAAACAAGTGAATCTTGATGGTATGTGGCCCACATCTCTAGGGATTGTCTGTTATTTACACCCTCTTATCCGTCCTGGGTTGTTGCCATGTGGAGGCATCGCATTCTCACTTTGTTGTAGATCTGCCTGAGACTGCTTTAACTGTCAGCTGCAGCCCTTTAAATCCCTCAAGGCCCATTTTATTTGCAGTAGCCATTAGCGGAGAGAAGACCCCTGTCTGTTACTCTGTCTGTTTAGCAACTCACTGTTTGCTTTTCCCTTGCCAATTCATATTTGATGGTTCCGTTTCTCACTTGTCATTGATACGGAGTTCATTTTAACTCTCGTGTTTCATTTGATAAGTTTGGGGAATACTTGGGGGGTGGCTGTGGAGGTTTAAAGCTCAGAAGGATTGTCTAATCATATGCAGGCAAGCTGTCACAGGCTTTAATCGCCTTTGTGAACCATGGTTTTGAGTTCAAAGTGAGGCCGATGTCCCTGCATGGTATCTGTTGCTGTGTTCATACGGGAGATCCATGAACTTTAAAATCAAAGGGAGGCAGGCAGGGGGATGGAGCTTTGAACTCACTGTAGGTTTCCAGTTCCCATCATTACACATACTATATCATGCTAAAGACAAAACATTTTCCAGAATGGCTAAATGGAGGCAGTAGTTACATGTTGATCAGACTAAAACAAAAAACTCTGATCAAAATCTTTGATCAGAATAAAACTGCAAGTATAATTTTAGTTAAAGTCAAAAAGTATATAAACTTCATGGTGTTGTCATTACAAGTCAGAAAATCCTATTTCTTCTTCTCTCTGTAATTTTAAATCTATATAAACAAAATCTATAAATCCACATTTATTGAAAATTATGGGCTTGTGTGGACAGTGTGACATGTGTGACTTTACCACAGTGAGCAGTGAGGTTGTTGAAGATGGCAGCACTGCTTGACGAACCAGACAGACAGCCAGGACGGCAGCACTAAATCACATAATTGCTTGGAAATGTCATTTGTGTTCTTATTATAACAAAGTAAGCAAATATGGTAGATAGAGAGCAAAAGCTATTACGATAAATGTAATAATTTGTTCCACTAATTTATTTTTCCTATCACCGTGATTTATCATGCAGCAAAAGTAATTGGTGAGTGTGGGGGGTTCCGTCTGCATGTGCCCCTCCTTCACTTCAGTGTGTATGTATAGCACAAGATATTTCCCAAAGAACGCTCTCAAAATGACATTGCGACTAAAAGCTCATTTAACGATTGTATGGCTAATTGATATTGGAGCAATGGATCAAAGGTGCGGTGCTGCCAAGGCACAATAGGTTTGGTCATAAGAACTTTGTCCCCAAAGTCATATTCTGTTACTGTAATATTGACCTTGCAGTCCCCCCCGTCCCATTTGGTTCAACGCACATCCTGGTGTTATAGTCCAGTCAGTTAGGTGTCTGTCTTTTTTTTCATCCAATACATCCGTTCCCCATTGGTCTCTGATGATATATCAACAAAAGCTAACTTCTAAATCACTTGTATTGATTGTTTGTTTTTTCCACAGATAAAAAAAAATTCTTACAGAGCCAGATTCAGTTCCTTGATAATTTTCTGTTTCGTGTGAAGAAAGACAAGAACATTTGAACATGGCTTTTTAATGGCCAAAAAATGTGGAAAACATAACCAATGAAGACATACATCTTACTGAAATATAAGAATCCTGACTGCTCACATGCATAAGTCATCACAAGCAATAAAAAAAAAGGCCAAATACAAGGGACAAAATAGTTGAATGGAATAGTTCTAAAAGTCCTGGTGGCATTTAGTGGAAGGTCCCCTTAGTACTCAAGTGTCTCACTCAGAAGACATTGGATATTTATGAATTGATTCACCAGTGTCAGTCAGTCCTGCACTTTGCCAGCGGCACTAATCCATGTGATAGAATTCATATGTCTACTTCATATTAAGTTTCCCGTGCTGCTTATTGACCTTTTCATCTAGCATTTTCCCTCCACTCATGTGAACTGGTCCCTTCACAGAAGCTGTCTGGAGCCATTATTTGGTTGCTTTCAATTTTGCTTCAGGTGAAAAACACTCGAATACTTAACTCAATGGTGAAAAGGGCTTTAAAAGTGAATGAGGACTTGCAGTAGGCAGTCTGGGGAACGTAAACAAAATTCTGTCCATTTTCTGCTTAGATTGTATATATCATGAAACATTCATAACTTTTTGCAAGTTTCTCCACCAGCGTTAATTTTTAGTTGAGCAACACCTCAGGTGAAAATGCTAGAGACATACTCAATATTTGATTTGACATGTATTCTATATTAATTGACATTTGCTCCAAATAGCTGACAACATACTTTTTATTTAATAAAAGAACAAAGAAAGGCAATTTTGCCTCTTGTTTGATGAAGGCAAGAGTCTTAAATGCTGTTGCTATAGTAACCTTCTGCACTCCTGTTTTGTTTTTCTTTCAGGTTCATCTTAAAGCATCTGAACACATTGGCAGGAAGAAAATCATGTTTTCACACAAATGAGATGCGACTTCAAAAGTGATGAGTGGATTTTTTAAAAGTCAAAATATGCAATTATGAAGAGAGAAATATTTTTGACTTTTGCAACAAACATTTTTTAAAATTAAGATTTTTACATTAAAAACAATAAAACATATTCCAGTTGCATGGAAATATCTGCATACTTCATTAAAGCAGAATTAAATTGTCCTAGCATTGAAATTTTGTCAATGTTCATCAATAAAGTGTTCTTTTTTAAATCATGTTTATTCTAAGACTAAACTTCAATACATCAATTTTAAATATATTTTATACTTATTATTTCTGTTAAATAAATCTAGGTGTGGAAGGGATGTGGGTGGTTTTGGCAACTGTAAACACATTTTTAAAAATCCTCCACCAGGAAGAAGAGGAAATGGGGACACACTCCATCACACTCTGAGGGAGTGGGGAGGGACAATGATAGTTAGGGCAGCAGAGTTGAACCTCCTCCCTCCTGCAGCAATCAGAGGAAATTCAAAAACAACAATATGAGAGCAGCAGAGAATAAGCACAAGCAGAGGGACCTATAGTTATAGCAGGGGACAAAGAGAAAACTTTAATGAAGTTGTCTGAACTCTGATCTTAAAGTGGATACTCAGCCGTTTTGGAGTCACCACTCCCTTTCTCTCTCTTCAGAGAGTGAGATGTGAAAAGTTTGAATGTTTGCTGATTACTTTTATCCTGGGCTTGATGGTGGCTTGGAGCTTTGGAGGTAAAAATTACTTTATACCAGGTTTTAGCTGTTTTGCAGAATAGATACAGCAGGGAAAATATGCATCAACATTTATTACAGTATAATTTCTACAGGGCTATTGTTATGAATTTCAAACCAGATGTCAGTTGTACGTGATAGTGACCAGGAGGGTTTTGCATCCACAGTAGTGTGCACTGCATAGAGTAGCAGAGGTAACACCTAAAATAAAATTATTATCTACATCAGGCTTTCTTTGGTATAACAGAACATTGTTGAACATGTTGTATTTAGGCATGGTTTCATTTTACTACTGATCAAGGTTCACAGACAACTCCATGATAAAGGCTTGTGGTAGAAGCTCACATCTTTATTGGAAAAAGGTGGGTTAGATTATTGTATTATTGTACTTCCAGGTAGCTTGGTAGGTATGGGGACAATTCTTCTCAAGCTTTGAGGCCTGTTTTCTCAATAATCTTTGACGTTTTCCAACATTCAAATGGTCATATATTCTTTGGGATTTTTTTCTGTTTGACATCATACGAATACGGTGGATCCACACTTTCAGAAGCTGTAAATAACTCAAAACACTCCTGGGGAGATTTGGTCCTGGTTTGGTGGAGGCCAGTCACATTTTCACTGCACATTTATGGCTGATCACGTAGACTAATTATGTCACATTTACTAAATTTGCTATGCAGACTGCGGAACGTCAACATGTGTAGCCCATGTGTAATCAAACATGTCTATAGAGACAGAGAGACAGCAATGGGCATGTGCCAACTGCCTGCTCGATTCACTGTGTGACACTTCACCACCAGAGGTGAAGCTCATCACTGCCTCATCCCATGTATTTAAACTGGCAATGCATAAATCCAGTAATTTTGGCCGTAAAATTGTTGAAATCACATGTAAACAAATTTATTGAACAGTAAAGTGGACAAATTGATTTTGTTTTATCCTTGTTAGAACCTATTTTAATTGTCATGACAACTGTCTGTCCTGTCTCCATGTCACTGCTGAACAATAGAAGATTTTTCAATTATTGTAATTACCAACAAATGTTGTTCTACAAAGTCGTACATGCAATTCAATAAATTGTCAGTAACCCCATTAGAAGGGTATTTGTAGTGGAAAAAATGCTAGCGGTTCAGTATTTGTTTTCTCCATTTTACTTTCAATACTTCATTTTTAGTTCATATAAATTTCAGTCTGGAAAGTTGCTTTTTTAAAAAACGATGTTGTTGGCTCTAGTGGCCTTTATTTGAAAGTAGTTTGACTGGAAAGAGGTGGAAGACATGCGGCAAAGACATGTCTCGCTACAGAATGTTAGTATGTTGTCTCTGTGAATGAGTAAGTTCTCTTCAGGTACAATGACTTCCTTCCCCAGTCCAAAAAAAAAATACTGTCATTAGGTTTGACTGTGTACAGGTATGGTTGTTGTATGGTTGTTTGTGATATTGCCTTGTTATGGACTAATGACCTGTCAAGATGCCCCCCACCCCTCTAACCCTATGATCCTCTAAATACAGTTGCTTTGTTTAAATGGTTAAGACTATACTCTGGTTTATCATTCCAAATAATGGATTAGGAGGCCACAATGAGTTTAATTTTGATCAAAGCTAAGAACTTTTCTTACCTGGCCCGAAGTGTTCTTGTCTGGATTTAACTCCAATCTGTCTTTGAATGTCCTCCATTTTATTTGCCAGCTATTCAATTCTATGAGAGGCTTTCTTTCACATTTTCTGTTGGGCTTTTTTCTCACACAGACATAGTCTTCCTCTCATATAGCCGCGTCACATATTCTAATTTTCTGTACCTTCCTGAACGCTGTCACAAATGAAAGGACAATTCATGTCCTTTTACAATAAAGTATGATGAATACTTTCTTCTTTTAATGTTGAAATGATCTTCTCCCCAGCTGCCCTTTTAGTCAGCTCAATACAGAGCAGTGCTTGATTAAATCCCATCAGCGCTGCTATTTGGATCAAGGACCTTGATTAAAATGCAGAAATATGTTTTCCCATCTACTGTTAAGCTGAAATCTCAACCTGAGCTCGCCGGAGATTAAACAACTAAACGGGGCAGTAGATTCATTTAGTACATCATACCCTAAAACTGTATGCCGAGTTTAGTGTTTTATGAATAATCATGACCGTCTGTATGTGACATTGTCATTGTGGTTGAAGTTTCAGTTTCATGACTTTGAGTCACTCTGGAATGGAGTGCGCTGCGGACATGTGGGGCTGAAATGCATATCTTCTCATCTTTGGGTTGTATTTATCTACCTCACTTTGCTTTCCTAGCTGCTACGAACCATGCTCTGCACCACGTCATTAATATTTCACACCTTCATGCGGTTTTCTTAATGAGTGGTGTGATCTGTAAAGTTTTTGGTTGAAGGTGAAGAACACGTAAAAGAAAGCCTGTTATTTGCTCCAAGGTATGCTGTGGGTTTTTGAAAACTCTGACTACCGGCCAGACCGAGCCAGTCAAGCATGAACCTGCTGCAGTGCTAGAAGTGGTGTTTTTATGTAGGACTGCCTCGGCTATCTTTTTAATTAATATCTGCCTTGAGGCGACTAGTTAGATACAAACAGGAAAAAAAAAAAAGAGGGGAGAAAAAAAACGCTTGACGCATACGAATGGACTGTTAATCCAGCAAGGGTGAACCATTCCCTCTCTGGTCAAAATAAAAATTAATTTGATTGAGTCTTCTTCAAATAATAAATTATTCCATGAATAATTTGCCTTGATGTAGCTGAATGAATTCTTTTGGCATTGAATTTTATAGGCATAAACAATTAACTTAGCTGCTGCAGTTAATTTCAGTTTTTTAGAACCACTTTTTTAATAAATATTAGTAATTGAACATTCCAGCTCAAAGCATATGCCCAGGTTGAGAGGGAGCACAATCAAAGAGGGATTTAGCCACCTTCAAATAAACTTCTAAATTCAGTTTGTCATAGAGTTTTATGTGAGCAAAGTTTTGTTTCTTTGAGTAATTTTATTGGTTTTATACTGCCCCATTTTCAAATCTGTTGTAGTTATTCTGATTAGCAGCACTTTGTGTGTTCTCCCTAATGTTGCCACCTTGGTCCATTTAATTACTTGAGGCCACTCTAGCAACAACTGTAGCAGTCTTTTCTGACTTTATCGGAGAGCTTAAAATAAAAATATATGTTTTTAATTATTATTTTTACTTTTCTCAACAAGCACCAGATACTACCACGAATCTCATCACCTTCCCAAAGTTTTCACAGCTGAAATTAGAGCCTCCTCAAGCTCACACTGCAAAGACAATGGAAAAGCTGCTGCTGGTTGAGCCCCTAGCAAGTCAGAGATAGAAAAGCACTAGATTTCCATTACCAGTTTTTGATTTACTTTATGAGGATTGTGTAAAGATCCTACAAATATTGTGGTTAAAAATATTTGTGTTTCGCTGAACCTGATTTTAGGTGGTCCAATGGGACCATAAGGTTAAAAACCAAACCAGACTTTAGAAAAGTAAACTACAGTTTTAAAAAAAGGCAAACATAAATTAATAAATAAATAATAATAATAAAAAAAAAATAAGATGAATAAAAAACATACTTTCTATTTTGGATCATTTCCAGGTCTCAGGACCAGAAAATGAGGAGGGCTAGAATTTTGACATTAATAAAATAGGGTTTTAGTGCTGAACCTATTTTAATTTTTGTCTCTCTCATTATGTTCTCCTGCAGTTTCTATTAGAGGCAGGTGGCCTATTATGCAAATTAGTTGATTATAAAATCTCAGAAAGAAAACCAATATCTACTTTACTTTTACTTTGAGGAGTTGCAATGGCATCCTCAGTATGTGGTTGTTGCCAGTGCAGTGAGTCCCACCTATGTTTTCTGTGTACATTGGCATTTGAGTAATTGCAGAATACAAATGGGAAAATAGCTCTCAGATTCATGAAATAGTGCTCACAAAATAAATTAGGGTTTTTATGATTGGAATTGTTTTAAGACCTTGTTCAAATGTAGCTGGGTCTTTTTAAAATGATGTGGAGATATTTGTTTCTATAAAATAATTTCGTCCACAGTTGATCGATTTAAGAAAAGTGTTCATACGCACAAACCAACTGAATTACACTACGGAGAATTGTTGTAAACATGCCAAACCCATAGGGGGCAGTGTGGGAAAAAGCTAAGAGCTATACCAACCAATCTCAATCCTTCATAATAACTACGACTTCCCTTTAGGAATTAAACATTTGTGTGGACAGACAGAAAAGTAAAACTACTTTTAAATACAGTGTTACAAAATAAAGTCAATAAAACACAACGTGACCTGGGAATCATGTTAAAGCACACAGGTAGGTTGAACAGGATTGTGTGTAGATTGGAAAAGATACTTGTTGTAAGACAGCTGACCTCCAAGCGCGCTTTCTCCTTTGCAACTCAACATAAAAAAACAAGAAGGGTTTATGAACAAGTGCACCTCAGTGAAAGATGTCACCTTTCCTTCACTGCAAGGTTAAACAATAACAAAGGTCACATGTGAGATGTTGGCACTGAATTAGTTGTTGCCTGTCATGGATTTACTTCTAAACCTCTGGATTCCATTGTCCACATGCATGCAAAAAAGGACAATTTGCAAAGCTTCATTTTGGCGAGAGGTTTTGTTAATAGTGTTTTTTAATAGGTTACATATGGATCTTGTCAGTTTATCAGGTTTTTTGGAGAAGGCCTATGTGCAAGGTAGAGTGACTTTTGTTAAATTAAGATGTCAAGAGGTAAGATATTACAGTTCAAAACCCTTTAACAGAACATAATTTTTAAAAATCAATGACTATGCCTTTAGAGAACCACCAGGTTCCTGAACATGTCAGGATATTGTAAATGTTTACAAGACTACAAGCTAGAAAGTTACAAACTATACTCTTCTAACAGCAGAATAACAGGACAACAAACATATGCTTGTGTAATCAAACCAAGTTGATGGATGATGGTTCCCTATTGCAAATGCAGAACTATAGCATATTGTCATCTTCGCTGTTTTATTTTGTCTTGGGCAGCACAGGTGATCAAAAACCCATTCAAAAGCAACAAAAATAAACTTTTCCTCTTGGGAAGCTAAACATTTCAAAGAAGGTCACACTTTGAATATGCTACTTTGTTCAGCATCCATTGCCTTTAACAGGCATAAATGATGTGTTACATAAGCAACATTTTAACAGAGCAAATATGATGCCTGTTGGCTGTCACTAAAAGATGTGAGAGAGAAATATGTATGTGTTTGTGGTCTTAGCATATGTTTAATTACATTCAATTCAGTGTATTTGTATAAATCCAATTAAACATTTAACTTTAATATTTGAATGCAACACAAAGTATTTACGCATTTTTTTTGTATATTCTCATTACTGATTAGTTGTATTTCTATGTTTTCTTATTTTGTAAACATACAACTGTGAACTGCCATATGTTAACAGTTTTAATAACAAAAAATTAAAAAAAGAATTGCAACTTCATTTTAAAGTAAGCCGGCACTTACTCACAAAACAATGCAATTTGCAATTCAAGTTGACATTACAATACTGGCCATGTAAAGATTATTGAGAGCAAAGAAGTATCGGGTGTGCGAGGTCTTCACCTGGGAAAAGAGTCGTGACTAATCATTTCTTAACCAAGTCAAACAAGGACAAGAGAAAAAAAAAACATTTTGGTTATTTCCTTTTTATTTGCGCTTTTAACTGGTTTTCTTTTTTTAACTTCAGATAGATCACAATGAACACAGCCTTTAGACAATAGCAGAAATAATCCATACAAATAAAAATGTCTCTAGTCTTTTCACCAGCTGCTCATGGTAACGTGGAGCCCTATGCGATCAGTGCGGGCCCTGTGGGTGAGGGAACAACACCGACATCATCGGGTGCTTAATTTAACAAACCGAAAAAGGCATATTTTCTGATATGTGTCTGTGTTTGTGAAGCAGTGACTGTCTGAGTCTGTGTGCACTTGCATCAGTGTGAGTAATAGACCAGAGGTGGTTAGCCACATTCAACAAGGCCCTTCCCTAATCGCTTGGTAAAGCCAACAAGTCTCAAGTGGGCAAGAAATATCACACTCTAGGCTTGAGTAATGCACTGCCAACAGTGCAAGATGCCAGTGTGTAATTAGACAATAATGAGAGACCTCACATAACGCTCAATCTCTAAACTTCTGAGGCCAAACTATGCGTTGGCCCTGAACAGCAGCCTCTGCTCTATTAAACAGCAAATAGCCTGAGAAAAGGGGGCCATGGCTTTAGAGAATTCCTTTCCACAACTGGACCCTGCACATTTTTTCACCTTCGGCTTTTAGATGTGCAGATAGTGGAACACCATCAGAGGGGACAGTACCTTATGACAGCGACAGTAAAAACAATGAAACCTGGGATGTCCTCTACATACATAAATAAGGAAAAGAAAGGAAGGACATCAAAATGGAGTTTGAGGTGGAGAAAGAAGGGAAATGGACACAATATGTACAGAAATCAAGCAAACAAGCACGCACAGAGAAACACAGAGAAATTGCTGGCTCTAGCTAAGAGGCAGACAAAGTTGCTCAACGCAAAAAAATCACTAGGGCGCATAAGGAAGACTCAAAATCAACTTTGTAATGTTTTTCACCCTCTCTTTAAGTATTTATTTCATTTTCAGTGCTTATGAAAATGAAAAGAACAAATGCACCAGTGCATTTAAGCATTATGTCACTTAAATGCACTGGTATTTTCGAGTGCATGTGATGGCATTCCTGGGTCGATCAAAGTTCCAGTGCGAGCAGGAAAAGTGAACTCTTTGTGCTGCCTGTATCATGTGAATCTGAGGCTTGCTTGATTTATCCAGATATTTAAATTAAAACAGAAGAAAAAAGTCTCTGAGAAAGAAAGAGAAGCATAAATATTTGTGCTCCTCTGTCAAAGCCTCTAAGCTCTGTCTAAAAATCAGCATTCTGCTTTTCTCCTGCAAAAAAAAGAGCAAGGGTAAACCTAAACCAAATATGTTTCAGATGAAAGAGAGGAGAAAAGGCAGCAGTTGCTTTGCCCCTCTAAGGAGAGAAAACAAACAGTCAAAAAGGGAGAGATGTCAGTGAATGAATAGCAAAATGCAAAGAAGTCAAAATGATGCAGAACAGAAGAATGATATAATGCCCAAACAAAGGAAATCCAACAAAACATGGGCGTGATTTGCCTGTATAACAACAGCTGAAATTCTACTTCCAACATATCTAGATGTCACAATAAGTCACTGTTTCCTCTCATGGCTGCAGGTTATACATTGTATGATTGTGGTCACATTTTCCAGAACACAAGTAGCCTATTGTTCTGTCTACCTTACTGTAAGGGATTTGTTTTTTTTATTTTTTTTGAAAAAGCACCCTGCATTAGTATTTCAGACTGGCCAAAACGTGCCAAAATTCTCAAAAATAAATGTTTTTCTTTTTTTTATTTTAAGAAATCCTGAATGCAAAGACACCTGGTTATACAAACCACGTACCCAAACAGCGAAGATGTTCCAAAGTAACTTCAGATAGAATTTCAGATGTCAAGTCTCTCTGCAAAGTATGAGATTTCCAACATGTATTGAAGAAGAAGTACATACATAGACAACGCAGACTGCTGAAAAAGAACCTGTTTTGGTCCTTTATAGGAAATGCACATTTTGGTGGACCAGGGCTTAAGAAGCAGTCACAAAGCTCCACAGATACAATAAGCTCTCTGCAGAGACAGTAAGGCAGTTTCATGATCACCAAGGAAACCACTCCACTTTCCATATGGCGGGTTTCTTTTCTCTCTCTCTTTTTTTTAAAAGAAAGTAGAAACAGAATAAACAGAAAATATGCAGACTTGTTATTGTTAAAGAAAATAGCTGCCTTATAAAAATTTGCTCAGTAAAAATAGTTAAACTGTCTCCTTGTTGTTGCTTTTTTTTGTTGTTGGTTTGAATCGTCTTCCAGATCAGCTGGCTCATTAAGCTTCTAACAGTTATTGTATTTGATCCAGCTGGATCTCAGGGTAAAAAGAGGCGACATCTCAAAAGCACTGAGGCCAGTCTGCCTGCAAAGATGCAGAATAGAGATGGAAAAAAGGAAACACCAACAGAAACCCAAACTAAAGCAAACTCACAGAGTTCGACAGCTACTAAGGCAACTTTTGCCAAATACAATATAAGCCCATGTATATTGCAACACAACAATATATTAATTTAATAAAATACACAATATAGCTTTTGTACACATAACAATTTGGCTCAAATGCACAGAAATTGCAGTAAAATCAATAAAAAATATGTCAGTTTTTCTGATGTAAACACATCTAAATTGGATACATATACACATATAATGATATTATGTATAGTGATAATGTGAAGGGACATTTTCTTGTTTTGTCATATTTTTGGATATTTGTCTTTGAAACAATGGCAGTGTCCTTTGCAGTTCTTTCCTGAAATGCTTCGCACCTGACCTCAACTCCAGGACACTATTCACTTCAAATTCCTTTTTTTCCCTCTCCTTATAAAATGTATAAATATTTTGCTGATATTCGGACACTATACATGGATTCATACATACAGCCATCTATATAACCATATAGATATTATCTTTTCACAGCTGAGGAAAGAAATGTCCCTTTTTATACAACTTGATTGCCTTAAGGCATAGTCACACACATGATAATTCACTGTACACAAGGGACTAAAAGCTGATGGTGTACATGTATAAGACAAATCCACAGATGGGCAGTCGTGTGTGAGCATTCATTTGTTTGCGTGTTTCTGCGTGTGGTGCAGCATCAGCGTGTGTCAATGTACTGCCGTGTGTGTATGCAGAGTGGTAGTGCACATGTGGTGACGTTGGTGCGTGCGACTACATTGCTGAGCAACATGAACATTTAAATAGAGGTGTGAGACAGACACAGCTTACACATGTAGTTACAAAATGACGGGTGAGACATGGTTACACTGTTAATAAATCCGACTGAAACAGATCCGACTGGTCCATAGCAACCCCCCTCTAAAAGGAAATCTCTTCAGGTACAGATCTGGTCCATCACACGCTACACTTTTTATCACTTATTAAAAATAAAAAAACAAACAAACAAACAAAAGAAACAGGTAAAGTTGTGTTCCTGTCTTTCACTGTCCCAACAGAACGGCTTTTGTTTCTCTTTTTCCACATCGATTGTCAGGTCTGACCATAAGTAGTCCTTTTGTCATTCAGTTTCAATGTCCAACACGCAAAACAGAAATCCACCTACGCACACTTAAAAAGATATGTAGGATTTCACGATAGACCATGAACAACACACGGATGAGCTGGTGGGCACTTAGATAGGAGCTTGCGAGGTGCCAGAGGCTTAAACCCCAGCAATTTTCTTAAGAATCCAAAAAAAGTTTAGAAATTCAGAAAAAGTCAGATGTCAGTTCCTTATTTTGTTGGTCGCCATGTGACTGACGTAATAAAAGTCCAGTGTCTATACTTTTTCTACAACAAATACAGTGAAAAACGCTCTGGGGACCAGAGTGGTTTAACCTTTTCGATTTGTTTTGGTGACAGTTTTGGCATGAGAGTCGTTAGAATAGCAACAAACCCCGACTTTTTATCTTCACAATTCCTATGCTGCAGTCGTTTGAGTCACTTTCTCAGTGTGCCAGTGGCCTCACTTTCTCTGCAGTCCTGCAACAGTTTATCGATGTCTCTCACCACCTGGTCAGCGTCCATCCCGTCGCGGCTCGAATCTGGTTCCGCCTGCTCCAGGACACACTCCATTTCACCTGCAGCCTCCTGACTGATCCTGGAGCGGGCCTCTGCGAGCACCTTGGCCACTGGGTCTGAGGGAGGCAACGATGGGTACACCCCTTGGTCTCTTGTTTGTTTAGTAGGTGACAGGTATTGACCATCGGGTGGCCCGTAGTGGATGGAGCAGCTGGCTGGGGGAGGTTTGCCCTCAGCCCCATCTGCTGGGCCTTTTACAGCGGAGCAGGGAGGCATCGTGGAGCAACCCTTGGTTGGACTGCTGGAGGCTGAGGGTACCTCTTGCAGCAGGGGGCTGAGGGCACGTTTTGCTTTTAGGTAGGGCTTGACATTGGCGACAAGAATGGTGTGGTCGCGTCTCTCCTTGCCGAAAGTACAGAATGTTTTCTTGCCATTGGGGTTGACGGTCTCATAGGTTTCTGTCTCGGCAACTGCCTCCATCCCGGCCGGCACAAACATATTGTTGCGGTAGTCAACACCTTCTGCCTGGTTTCCACCTGCAGGGAACTGAGGCATCCAGCAGCGGTCAGAATGACCCAGCACTCTGCACTCCTCTGTGCAATTTAAACAATCCTCATCTGCAGACAAAAACAAAGGGAGGGGATGGATGGAGAAGAAAGCAACGTTAATGTCAAACATCTGTATAAAACGGAATTAAAATGCACAACGAGGGGGCACTTAAATTCTACTGGCATTAAAAACCAAAGTAAACTTGAGAAGGATTTAAAGGTAGAGAAATAGAACAAAAATCCCAAAGAAATTCCAAAAAAAAGAGGAAAGCCAGCAAAGGATGTCCCATTCTTAGCGCACACATATAAACACAAGCACATGTGCACTAAAGCACACATAAAGGCAAATGGCTTTCCAAGGGAACTGGGGGACACCTGCTTGCATTTTCCAAAGCTCTGATCAAGGGGATGGCAGAGCATACAGAAAAGATGGGAAGGGAGTGAGAGAAAAACAACAACGGTTCAGGTTTGGCATAGGCACAGTGGCGTTATCATAAATTCATGTCAGTGGGCTTTGACGCCCTCCCTAGATAGTGAACCTGTGCCAAATGGCTTGTGCTTCTTCCCTGTGTGTTTCTGCCTGTTTATTTGTGCGTGCCTTGTTGGTGCCTCTCGTGTGCATATGTGTTCATAGAAGTGTGTGTTTCTCTCTTTCATCTCTATTCAGAAGGAAGCACACTTTGGCTGATTATGGGAGTGTTTGTGCCTGTGTAAAGTGGATCCAAAACTTGGCTAAAAAATAAAAAAAATAAAATAAAAAGTTTTTTTTTGTTGTTCCTGATGGAAGAGAGAAGGAAACATTGTGTGGCACAAAAGGTTTTTGTTGTATGTTGGATACAGAGACATGAGTCATACAAAACAATGTGAAATGAAATTACTGATGCTTATGACTTATTTCTAACAAAAAAATTGACATCCAGACTCCTAAACCACTATAAAGTGACAAATTGGAAAGATATTAAGAGGGGTCTTAATGGATGTCATCGTGAGTTTCTGTAATGTTATCAATCAATCTAGTAGACAGATGTGATGTCACTGTAAACATGTCAGAAAAACATCTTCATAGCGGCGAAACAGCTATTAGTCGGTGTTAGTTGATTTTAGCTTTTTCAAACAAGTCAGTTTAAGAATATTTCTGTATGTGTTATATTAGCAGATTCGAAATATGTACATTTTCACAGGAGACTATTAAGCTTGTCTCTATGTTCTCTCCTAAATAACTTCCACATTACCCCATGGACATTACGTCGAAGGCCGCGACTCGTCAATCTGCTCCAAGTCCACCGAGAGTGGAACAAATGTTTGAATTTTGCAACAGGCTGTCATTTGTGCAACTGCACTGCAGATGGTGTGTTTCTGTCCTGTTTGCTTTTCCAGGTCTCATAGCTGTTTGGAAACTATGGCAGCAGATTTCCAATCAGGCGATTGGGCAGATCAGCAGTTCAGTCCGCCAGCAAAACTTTAGTTACAAGGAAGTTGTTTGTCGAAGTAAAAAGCAACAAAATCCGTAGTGTCTCCTCAAGCTAAACATTTACTGGCAAGAAGTTAGCTTGAGTATTTTATTATGTTCCATACTTACAAGTAAGAAAATTGTTACTTATATTTTTACCGAAAATTTGGGACAAAGGTGACAGCAGTGGTAGGAGTTCGTCCTTTCACCATCTTTCTGTGTCTGTGTTTTCAAGGCACTTAACCTGCCTTGCTTGCGGTCAGAGGATCTGATGACGACAGGATGGCTGTGGCTACAACGGAGTAGCTCACCACCATCAGAACATGCAGGGGCGAATGACAGGATGTGCAGGATCCTCTGGACTTAATAAAATACAGGCCATTTACCAAATTACAAAATTTGTTTAAAATCCAGAAAAATAGCAATCAAAAACAGCTTTGAACTAAATGTTAAACTTGGCACACAGAGCACAATTTCAATAACATAGTAAAATGCTCAAAATGATAAACTCTGGTCATAATGGTCGATGAAACAAGCTGACTTGCATTAATTGTTGCTGCTGCACCCTATTAAAACACATCAGTCAAGATGATTGCAGTGTGAATCTTGCCCTGGTTGAGATGATGTCAACCTTGTGTCAAACACAGGTGCCTGCCTCTTTCTTCCTGTGTTTATCATCCAGGTTATACCAGTTAATTTCCACCTACTTTACTTTTCTTAAATAAAACTGAGGATACGTTTTTATCCTTGTACACCTGAATTTGACAAATGCGCTCCATCATTTGTGATGTATTTTTTATAGCAAAAATCAGAGGTTTTAAATTCTGAAGAACTTATCAACACAAGGCTACAATTTGTTCTCGCAAATGCAAAAACAAAAGGTTACCTTTTATCGGAGTAACAACAAGGCTACTTCGAACCGTGCAGCATTTGAGCTACTATTCTCAACTTACTCCTGAAGGACAGAATTGCTGTTAGGAACTGGAAAGCTACCCCATCAGCTCTATTATGCAATGTGCAAGGCTCTACAGCGCGGCGAAAGTGCTGCTTTAAAGACCACAAACCTGGGACTAATACAATCTTTCGTTGATGCGAATGAGCAAGCAGAGTGGATGTGCTTGAGTGCACTTGGCTTGGCCGTCTTTGCCGTGTTGCGGGTCAGCAGCACAGATTCCCGAGAGACTGCCCTTCCTAAGCTGTGGAGATGAGCTTAACACTTCACAAATGTTTGAAGAAGCCAAAAAGCGCTGCCAGGGAGAGCCTGACATTTCCCGTGTCAAGGCAGTCATCTGCAGAGAAAATAAGGTGAGCTGGAAAAGCGAGACTAGACCAGTACAAAATAGGCTACATTTAAATGGTGTCGATGACGAGCGAATGCATCTACACACGCCGACTGAGAGTGATGCACGTCTGAGGTTTTAAGGAAGCGATTCAAGATTGGAGTAAGAAAATGTAAGCGAGATATCAAAGCGCAGACATCGGTGATTTAGTCAAAAGACTGTACATAAAAATACAAACTTGAATATCATTTTCAACCAGAGCACACGATGACTGTAATCCATCAGCAGGGTAAAAAAAAAAAAAAAACTAAAACAAAAAAACAGAGCCGGCATCTAACAATGCATATCTGTTGACAACTGCTGCCTTTCACCCACCCACTCACAAACAATTAACTTTGCCCCTACGATGTCTTCATGCTCTCCGAGGTGATTGTCCATTCAGCATATTAAAGCATAAATAATCCATGCAGACATATTTCTCTCTATTTAGTTGGAGAAAACCTCTGATAGATTATTCATGTCTCTGCTGCACGTACAACCTTGAGGCACTCTCCTCATATCTATGGCTAACAATATGACATATGAGAACAGGGGTGACATTCATCTCCCTCTCTCTCTTTTTCTTCTTCCCTCTCTCTCTGTTTTGTTCACTCTGGCTCAACCAGCTTTCTAGGATGGGCAGCAAAGGCCTCCACCAAGGACACATTTGCTTATGATGATTTGGCTAGTGGGGGCATGTGCTGTTTCTTCCTCTTTAGTTCCTCGGCACTTACACATGCACTTCAAATGCACTTCAGTGGTGCAAGATAAATTACTCTGACAGATACCCTAAAACATGCCATCATTTGTCCAAACCTAATACAGCTCTCTGCCAATAATCTGGTTTAGGGCACTGGTTACTCAAACAAATTATGTGGATGGTTCTTTAATTTTAATTTCCTGCAGATGATTAATAAAAACAGTAACATTACAAGAGCTCCATTACCTTCCATGCTGTGGACTTAATGTTAAAAAGGAACTCTTCGTTAACACGTCAAACAAATAAGTGTTATGGCCATTGCACAGTTGCCGTCTGGGTAACAAAACATAAAAACAACAAGGTGCATGTGCAAAGAGCTTGATAATGGCATCCCTTCCTGTCTGCCTCCGACTGTACAGAGTAACAGCAGAGAGATGTTTCACTACATTTGTCACAGCTCCCCCCCCGCCCCCCTGTTCTTTTAAAAGAGGCTGTAAAGAAAAAGAAAATCCACTAAGCTGGTAACAACCAGGGGACCTTAAGCACAAAGGTAACTGCTGAGAGAGGAATGACAAGCAGAATAAAATAATAATGGAAATATTCAAAAGGTTCATTGGGGTTTTGTGGTCATTTGCGTCCTGTATATAACTGCCTGATACATGGGTCTCCCCGTGTTTTTTCTTTATTCAAACTAAAATGACAGGTGCTGACTTTAGCTAGCTACAATTTGGGTTAACGTTCCTCAGAAAGGACAGAACTCTTTTCCAAAGTGTAATCAGAAACCCCAAAAGTGCTTTGCTTTAGGGCAAGTGTCACTAAACTCTGATTGAATCCCCTGATCGGGAGTCAAGAACTATCGACTATTCTATCTTGGCAACTCTACTGAAGACACTTGACCTCGATCCCTGATTGGAATTAAATGTTACACCTCTGGTGTCAACAAAAAGGTTTAATTAAAGTCTGTGTGATTGTGGAGACATCACTAACAGCAATTATATATTAACATCTTGCTAGCTCAGATAAGGCTTACAAATGACTGGGGTTTGATGTATTGTGCATTTGTGCACACTGAAACTTGTGAATGCAAAAGTCCTCTCGTGTATCAGTGTGCATCATAAAACATGGTGTGATTTCCCTAAACACCCTTTTCTTCCCCGAGACACCTGCCCTCTGGCCCTACAAGCCCGTCCCTTCTCGCTTTATTACCCAGGCCGGTGATTAATGTCCCTCTGTCACATGCTGTGCTTCCCAAAGAGGAAGGGATGAGAGCTGCACTCACAGGCTAATGCTAGCAAACCATCAGCATTAAGCCGAACACTGGGTAAAACAATGGAGAGGTAATGCGTTCCTTAAGTTTAAAAATGAGGTAAAAGACGGCAAACCGATAACAGTGACAGTGCATCATTCCGCTGTCAAGCACGCATCGGAGCCACTACACAGAGCAAAATGATCTGCTGAAGTGGACTACAGGACTAGAGAATGAGCCAAGGTAATGAGTGTGTATGTGTGTGTATCTTTGTGTAGAGGTTGTGTTGTGTTAACCCACCCGAGGTGGACAGGAGGAGTGGCAGCTGACGAATTGAGCGGGGCATCTGTGACAAACCATGACTGCACCTGTTCACCTGAGGGAGCTCACAGTGTGTGTTTGCATGTGCATGAATGCGCATATGTGTGTGTGTGTGTGTGTGTGTGTGTGTGTGTGCATTATTGTGTTTTTAATCTCCTCACCTACTGCTATCCAGCTGAACCATGCGCCTCCTCTTCCCCAACACCCCTGGCTCTCTCAGCCAATCACCAATCAGGTTAACTAAATACCTGAACTGAGCCGATCAAAGAGCCTCCAATCTGACGAGGTCTAATTTTCAGCAAACATCTTGAGATTTTTTTTTATTTAGGGACATCTCAAGCTTTGGGTATCAACGACATAACCTAGAATCCCCCCTAAACAAACAATATTATGATCATGCATAAAGCTCTATTTTTTTATTTTTTTCATTTTGAATTATTTAAGAAACCTTCTTAAATTTTCCCTGAGATTAAACTGAATGAAACCTAGTCTACACAGTTTTATTTACAAACAACAAATTGGATCAAGTTGGATGTTGCTTTCCATTGTTTTACACACTCACAGAGCTGTGCTGGGAATGTCACTTGTCCTCTACAGTTAGCTGGTTTGTTATGCCAGCATTATATCAAAGAGCATCAAACTGCAGTTCTTGTGTACTCATCAGAGCTTGCTGTGGGACCAGCATTTGTGATGGCCTACAAATCTACTTGAAACCGGAAAAACATCAAAACCAGGTCATAATGTCATTTTATGATACTTTGGAGACAATTGTACCTGCACACTCTTGTCCTATAAACTTGTTTCAAAAGGTTCAAAATTGTAAGTTTGTTTTCTTTGGATGAAAACATATTTTAAAAAAGAATTTGAAATATTCCCCAAACCTTTTAAACAAACAAACAAACAAACAAACAAACAAACAAACAAACAAAAATAACTCTCATCTCTACTTTAAAGTCCAGATGTAAGAGTTCCTGCTCAGGAGGTTCTTTAGTATATTTGTGAGAATTACTGACTAGTTTTTGCAATGTTCCTGTTTTTTAAAAAAAATCTGATTTTTCTTTGCTCACTGCCTTCACTGTGCCCATAAACATAAAAAGCAATGATGGGTTTTTGATACCATTTTACCAACTTTAGTAAACTATGACATTAGCTAACTTATGCAATTGAGCAATGTCAAGACCTTCCTATTACGACATCTCTAACCTGTAGCAGGTGTAAACTCAAGAAGACTGAATGCTTAAACTCCTGAAAAGGTTTAGTTAAAACATGGGCAAATTGTGCCATACAATTTACTGAAGATTTTCATTTTAAGCATTTTTTTCCTACAGTTTTCACTTAAACTTGACAGTAAATACCTATGACATTAAGAGCTGTGAAATAATAATGAAGAAGTTTGTTTTTTAAATCACAAGAATCAGACATTGTATTATTACAAGAGTGTGTGTATTATTGAGAGTTAAAGTATGTTTATCTGACATTTTTGCCTTTTTTTCATAAAACTGTAGCAAAAATACTAATTATTGGTCAAGAAATTCAAACTACTGGTTGTATAAACGTTATTTAATATAGTGTGTCTAGATTGTTTTGTGGAGTGAACAGCTTAACAGAATGAAAAGAATAATTATCTTTGGTGTAATAGATCGCATCACAGCTAGAGGCAGGAGAATACTGATGGAGAGAGGGAAGTGCTCGGCAGCAGCCGTGGGGAAAAACCGTTGGCTGGCAATGCACAGACTAAATCAAGAACACCTATCTAAGGATCAAACACGTCCTCTCTTTAGGCATTCTGCCGCAAAACCGCAGGCCTCTCAGTTGGCTAATGCTTGGCTAAGTTGCTCAAAGAACACACTGAGGAGAAAGTGTTTATGCACAGCGGAGAGGAGGATAAAAAAAAAACCTAGGAGCAGCATAAGCTCATATTCAAACAAAAACAAACACGCAAAGCTTAATCAATGATGAGCAAGCAGAGCGAGGGGGTGTGGGAGGAAAAAAAGGGGGTCTGCAGGGCTGTGGAAATACGGGGCATCTAGGCTGCCAGAATTGTGTTCTCAAACAGCACTCTCCTACTGGCACAAAGCAGCAATAAAGTGCCCTGAAATATGTAAAGTTGTCCTTAAAAAAAGTGTTGCATGGCCACATAAGAGCTTGTGCATGTGAATGTGTGTACCAGTTAGCCTGTCTGTGTCTGAATGAACTGTGCCCCCCTCCCCCCCTCCCCCAGTGTCAGTTTATCTGCAATGTGAGCGCGTATCAGTTTTATTTTTAGTGAATCTAATCAAATAGGATCTGTTTTTCCTGGCATGTTTTCCCACATGCTTTAGATTTCCCCAGCTACGCCAAGAGCTGCCTGGTGTTATATTATTAATGAAAGATGTCTGCCAGCTTTAACTGTTAGTAAAGGTCAACCTGGAGATATCTGTGGGAAAAAGGGATCTCAACGTTTTGTGTGTTTTTGTTTTTTCTTTTCTTTATCTGCTGGCAATCCTCACAAACAAGTTCAACGGTAATGAACAGCCATGAAAGCCCATCCAAGGCCAAAACATGCTGAGTAAAGGCAAACCAGTGTTTAACAGTAACCATGTTTTGTGTAACAATATTCAAACTGCTGTTTCAACAACTTCAGTGAACTTCTCAGTCTTGTTCCTTTCTGATGTATTTTCATCTTCCGCCACCTACCAAAATAAACAAATAAAAAGAAAACCACACATTTTTTGTTGTTGTTGTGAATAGAGCAGCTTTGAGCCTTCACTTCTGACAGCAGTCAGAGGCACTCAATAAATATTGCAAGGTCAGTCAAGGAAGAACCTTCCCTTAGCCTATCAAAATACCTGAGCCTCTTCTCCAATGCTGTGACTTTAGACCTTATATAATTCACATTTCCTCTAGGTATAGATCGCCCCTGCTTTTGCTTCAAAGTTTTTTAATGTTGCAGCTTTTGAAAGAGAGACGCCACAGGGAAGCTATTAGATATAGATGACTGAGACGAACAAGCCTTACATCATTCCTGCAGTGATCAAGCTGTTTATTCTAATTAAAAAACTCTGAAAAATATAAATAACCTAGTTGAGCAACGCATGGTATCCTATGAATGTATTAAACACTACGCAGTATATACGTAAACACACAGACAGACAGATACCTTGTAAATGTAATTTCATTGTCTTTAAGTTGTAAACAAACACAAATAGAAGTGTAGTATTTGTGAGAGTATATAATTGTGAATAGGAAAAAAAAGGATATACAATTTAAACATTTTTTATAAATACAAATCAGGAATGTGTGACGTGCTGTTACGTTTAGCCCTCTTTCCTCTGATCCCCCCCAAATAAAATTCAGTACAATCAGTATCTTTCAGGAGTTACTGTATCTAATTATTAAGGAGTGTACTTCTGGTAAAATCTTTTGCAGTTTGTCAGATCAGTGAACAAACTTGCAACATGAAAAGCAAAAAAAAAAACAAAACACTTGACATGTCAGGGATAAAGTCGTCTAAAAGAGTATAAAACATCTGTAAAATACCAAAATATGGCTGGCCATACAGATGTGGAAGAAGGTGCTCTGGCCATATGAGCAAAAAAATAATAATTTTTAAAGCTTGGGGAAAAATCCTACATTTAGTGTAAAACTAACACTTGAACCATGAGGATGGCAGCATCATGCTGTGAAAGATGGTAGTTAAACACAGGATGATGCATTCAGAAAGACAACATGCTAAGAGGTTGAAATTGACTTGAAACTGGGTTGGTGATTTAGATCCATTTGGCAAAACAAAAAAACTTTAAACAAAAAAATGTAAATACTTTGATCAAATCATAATCATAGGTAGAGGATCTCAATAATCAGACTTAAATTAATCGATCATCTGTGGCCAGACTTGAAACTCGACGTTCGCATATGCTCATCATCCAAGGGGACTGAGCTTGCGGTGTTTTCCAAAGTCTAAAGGACAAAAATGTAAACCATTAAAAATAATTTTTATATTATGTGGAGGCACATATCCTGCATATATACACTATATATATTTATATACAGGATATGAATATATCCACAAAATAAACTGAATAAAATAAACTGCAGTTGACGGTTGCAATGTGATCAAGCGTGAAAGCGTTCTAGGACTATGAATCATTTTTTCAGCGCACTTCAAGATTACTCCATGTTTTAAAGGATTAAACATTTCTCAACACGCAGTAAGCTATAACCAGAATTTAACTCATAAAAGCAAGTAGGTCTCTGTGTAATAAAACTTTAAGAATGTTTTTCAAAAACGGGGTTAGATGTAATGAATTTGTCCCAAGCCTCATGTTGAACTTGTTTCCATCGTTTCATGTATTCCCTGGTTGATGTAGTGACACTGAGATCTAAGCTGTGTGGGTCCACGGCATCTGGTGCAGGCTTCCTTGTTCTTCTCACTGCTGAAGATGAATCTGTGCGACTCTCACTGTGTGATTGGGGTCATTGTATGGTGCAGATTGAATTTGGGACCAATTAGATGAACGCCTGATGGGGCTGCACAGCGGATATGAGTCTCAGCATTTAAAGTGACTACAATGAAGCAGCACTGAGAGTAAAATTGTTTTGCTGCAAACAAAGTGCTTCAGTTTAATTTAAAAAAAATGAATAAACAAACTTGAGAAGTTCATTCAGAGAGAAACAGGGGAAATACAGACGAGACTAGGTTTCTGAATTGTACAGAAATGCTGAACCCGTGACGTCGAGGACGGCGAACAGACAGATCCGCCACACAACCTACTTTTACAAAGGATTTAGTTTTTGTTGTCCGGAGTGTAAATGTTGGCAAGAATGGGGAAAGAAAGAAAGAAAGACAGACTCGGGACAACAGTATCCTTCTACCTGTAACTGAAGAGAGACATGCGGGGTTGAACAAAGGGTGGCAAGGAAACAAGAAGAGGACTTATTAGAAGATGAGGCGAGAAGCGTGGTGAATTGGTGGCTAATCCTCCGTTTCCTCTAAGCCTGTGTAATTAGGACATGGGGGATTGCACCATAACAGGGGATGCTTCTGGACCGCCTTGTTTTTTTTCCTCTCTGCTTTCTCCTTTGTTTACTTTTCCCCCTTTAGTCTGGGTTTGTGGCACTTTGTCATCTAAATATAGTATGCTTGTGTGCTCCCTGTCTTTCCTGTGTGTGTGTGTATCTCAGCTTGTTCGCTCATGAGCAACACAAACAGACACAGCGGGCTCGCACCATGTTTTACTTCTGCTCACTCCTCACTTGTTTTTTTTTCTCTCCTTTTTTGTGCTGCTTTCTTTGCTCCATGGTAGCATTAAGATCATGCCTGGTCATATTTGCGTGCATGTTTCTATCAAGAAACTGTTTGGTGAGCCACAAATGTTCATCAAGCAGACGAGAGAATTGTACTTGAAGGCGGCAGAAGAGCGTCAGCTGAAAAGAGGTTCACGGTATGTTTGAGGTATTAGATCAGAGACCGGGGAGGCTGATCAGCAGCCGTCTGCCAGTTAATAGCCTTTATCTACTTCCTCGCCCCTGTAGATGGCAAAGAAAGTTGCCTTGGCCCATTTAGAGAGATAGCGAGCGCAAGACTTGAAGTGAGAAAAAGAGACAGAAAAGAAAATGGAAGGAGAGGAATTTAAAAAAAATTAAGGCAAGCAAATCTATGAGTCACGAGCTCATTACAGAAATCCTGGTTCTATCCAAGGAGAAAACAGGTTTAAAGAGCTTATTAAAGAAAGAATGAGGGGGAACCTATTGTTGCTAATTCAGAGAGGGACGTCTTAAGAAGCGGTTCACTCCACCAAATTTTTACATTTTAACCATGGTGCTTTAATGATGCCATTTGCAGCCATTTCCGGAGCTGGGGGAGAATATCTCCAACTGAATATAGAGCCGTGTCGCGATAACTGGCCCGAAGCACCAGGGTGACTGGTGAGCGAGATGAAGCATGGGCGCTTCATAGATACAATCCATACAATAATATAATCCGCCATAAATTTAATACTGTCACGTTTACTGAATTAGATTACTTCTTTATTGTCTCCCTCTCTCTGCTTGTTGCTCAGTTTTGAACAAATGGATTTGAGCGACTCAGGGTGTTGCGGCTTTGTGCAGGAACCATTCCCACGTGTGCCGCTTTAGCAGGATTAGGGAAAGTGCTTCTGATTCTCAATCTCAATACAACCCTTTGCACATAGCAAACAAAGATTGAACGGTTTGCACCAATGTTGTTCGTTTTGACCTTATTCATGCTTCCCACATGTTTCTGTGTCTGACCACAGATCAGAAGATCTGAGGTAATTGTGGGATTTAATTTTCGGCCAATGTATCTTCCAGAAAGGAAATGGTAGCTACTGACCTTTTGACTGCATGATAACTCCTTGTGCCAAATTGTCACTGCATTGCACAGTTTGTTTCAAATTATCCTAAATATTTTAGCATATTTTAGCATTTTTCTCTGGCAGAAAAATCTGCATTAGAAATGATAATAAAGTGAATATATGAATATTTGACAGCTTACAGTCACAACCTGTACCTTCGGCTTAGTGACTAAAACATCTCAAACTAAAATGAAGATAAGGTGGCTGATGATGCATGTTGGTAAGCTTGCCAATCAAGCCTAATGTAATCCGAAAGGTGGAAAAAAACACCATAAGAAGAAATTAGTCACTGATGGTGCTCTTTTACAGACCAGAAAACACATTTAGTTTCCTTTTTGCATCAGCAATAGACATCTTTCTTGATTGCTATATGACAAACTTTTGGAAAAAAATAAATAAAAAAAACATTGATAAATTTTATTTATATATATAAAAAATTGAATATTAAATGTAATACCTATTTAAAAAATCAAGGAAAAAAAAACTATAGACATCACAGCTGTCAAATTCTCATAATAGCTGAACTGCTTTTCAGGT
>CAEGAF010009413.1:0-23485 GCA_903067075.1 Micropoecilia bifurca
CACACACACACACACACATATATATATATATATATATATATATATATATATATATATATGTATATAAAAGTTTATCTCAGATCAAAAATATTTATCTACTTCTACTGAAAAAGAAATGGAGACTAAGCCAACAATATTCTGAAGACACCAAAGACTCAATGAAAAAATGTTGAATGTAGATATATTAAAAGAAATTCAAATTAATTATTTTTTTCTGCTAGAATACAGTATATATAGCTTCTACAAAAGAGGAAGATTGAACACAAATATGCACTGGAATATATAACAAAATATCTTTATATTGATTTGAAAAATTTTAATTGTCTAATAGACTAAATCGTTTTATAGTACACAGCTTTTTTTCCCAAACATACCTTTCCCATTTTAGATTTGGTGCATTTTAATAAATAAGGGCAGTGCTGAATTTGTTGTGGGTTTTTATACACTGGAGGCAGAATTTACATTATTTTAGTACATGGTAAAGACAATATCAGCTTTATTATATCCTGATAATTCAAAGCTCTGAAATAAGAGGGTATAGTTTACTTTCCTACACTTGTGGAGGCAGAATAAGTGAGTGGATGGATCTCAAGCTGAGCGGTTTTAGGTGGTGAAACTTCTCTGATGAATGCATCTGATTGGTAATTTGCATGACTTTTCCATGACAGTTGTAATGTTACTGTACATGTGCAGTAACACATGTAGCTCTCTGCTACAGCATGTAAGAACTAAAGTGCTCTCCTCTGTTTTACCCCTCAAACACACACACACACACACACACACACACACACACACACACACACACACACACACACACACACACACACACACAGAGGATGCAGGGAGTGTCAGTGATATAAATTTTTCACCATGGTGATCCCTGATGTAAGTGGCAGACCCTTGAATCTTCTCTGCTGGGAGCTCCTCCACACATGTGAAACACTGCTAACAGCTACCTAGGGAGGAATGGCACAGTCAGGGTGTGTGTGTGTGTGTGTGTGCGTGTGTGTGTGTTTGCCATTTCAAATGCCTTCTTCTGAGTGGATAAAACTGAATAAATAAACATACTACTATCCTCCCTTCATTTATTTAAAAAACAAATCTAATATTCCCAAGGACTTTTACCCAAAATTTCTCAGGAAAAAAAACACAAAAGAAATGCTCATATTAACCTCTCTTTAGTCCCCAAACAATTTTGCAGTGTGTGAATCTGAACCAACCTTTGTGTCCTTGACAGACCTTTTGAAAAATTAAACTCCATCTCTTCACCCCTCCTCCTCTTCCTCATGTTATCATTTTTTCTGTGTGGCCTCACTTTACTAAGAATGATGTCAGATATTAAGCTGCTGGGGTTTCCACCTTGTATTTGTTATTACAGCTATATAAGGAACGATATTGCAATTAGCACACTTGGGAAAGATGGACTATATCAAGTATCACAAAATCTTGGAATAAAAAACTGTTACATCTGAGAGGAAGCTGAGGTTTGGACAATGCTGTCCTTCAAACAGGAGAATAAACCTAAATCCAGATCAAAGCACACATTTGGGTTTCGGAATTATTTTGATTTATGTATGTATTTTTTAATGTGTCCTGTCCTGCAGTTTAGAGGTCAGGGTTGTCTTCAGATTGCATGTCCATTAGTTTTACTTTCACAAGTGCAGCATTGTAGATTTTGTCTTATCTGAATATTTGTTGTAGGTAAACATCTGATCAGAAGATTGAGTATAGCATTGAATACTGTTTAGCAGAAACAAAGTGAGATGTAAATGCCTCTTTAAATCCAAATAAGAACTATGAAAGTACATTTCCCCTTGAAGTGCACTCTCAATATTTGATCACTGCTTGTTACCACATACTCTGATCTGCTTTGCATTGGTACAAATAATAGTGAAACACTGAGCAGAAAGCCATCATTTTTGTCTAAATAACTTCCTTTGTTCTTTCTCCTCGGCTCTGAAGGCTGAGTCCTGATTCTGGACTTCACACTAACTTCATGTCCTTTTCTTTCCCCTTCGGTCTTTGTCTCTTCTAAGCTCTGAGGAGTTTCTTCTTGATCCTCTGGAAGCTGTTTGTCCTATCCGACTGACTGACAGCGGCGCTCGCCTGGCCGGCGCTTGGCCTGAATCTCTCAGCTTTGGGTCTCTGCAGCCTGCGCTCATCCAGGACTGATCCCAAAGAGGAGAGCTGCACATCCGACAGGACGGATTTTAGACTCCTTCCTCCTTCTAGGGATGTCCAAAGTGCTTTAGGACTGTGTGAATAAACAACCCCGTCTGCCTCTTTCGAAGAGCTACTGTGGCTAAGTGTAGGTGAAATAATGTGTTCACTTGATTTTTTTTTATTATTTGCTGAATAAGTAAATTTTTCTTGACATGTGATGAATAAGATGAGTTTGCAAGTTTTCCTGGCCCAGAAAATGTTCTCAATCAGCTCCTACATTTCTATATGTCTTTTCATGAAATTTTTCTTTCAAAAATCATGTTTAGTAAAACCTACCTTTTATTGAGGGCAGGGCATCATCCTGCAATTTATTTTTAATGCCAAGTGATTTCTTTTTTTTAGGTTTTATTTCAGAACAACAATCTAAATGCCTTTACAATATCATAAAATGTTGCAAAAATTTATTTACAAAGAAATATATCGGTGTTGGCTTCTTAATATTAGTTGATATAGTTTCTATTCTCAACAATTAACAAACAACAATGATTTTCCAACTTGAAACTTAAAAATAGCTAACCTGGGTTTGACATCAATCCAAACTCAAAGTTCTGATATCTCAAGTAAATGGAGAGTAGCGTTAGTTCAACTCACAAATGTTTATTCGTGTTGGACTAAAAGCCTGAAATAAATTCTTAAGTAAAACTGACATCAAGTGACAAATTTAGACGCCCTTTAAAGTTTCGAGATTGAACCCCGGCATAAAAGTCACTCAGCAGTAACTTTGTAACCCTCCATTTTCATGCTAAATGTGTGTCTGAGCACCAGGACACAGACAGGACATTGACTGGGTCAGGAAGTGACTGAAGACAGAGAAGTTGTAGCTGAACTTCATTGATAAAACCTCCTTAGGTCCCAGACAAAGGAAGGAAGCAGTCCAGGCTAGTGGAGGAAGGGACGCGCTATAGATCCAGTATTGGGACAGGAGTCCAGTCGTTGCCAGCCATTGATCAAGATCGCAATCAATCAGGAAAGCATTGAACAGCCCAGCTCTAAAAATAGAGCGGAAAATACCTGAGAGCGAGCAAAGAACAGGATCAACGTGGAGTCACAGAGGAAAACTGTTTGTCCCCGCTCTGATCAAGAAATCAACCTCAGAGTTGTGTTTCATCAAACGTTTCTTTGTTTCATGCATATAGATGCAGCGGAAACATTGCAAAATTTTGTAAAAAGGAAAAGAAAGTTTAATTTTCTTCAGCTTTGTCTTGTTTTGTTATCATAGTTGTTGACACGTGACGTCATACCTGATATCACACTTATAATTATTGAGACGTTATTGTGCCACTAAAAATGAATCAAGTAGATAATGACTTTCTCCTACCATCTTCAGGCAGCATCTCAAGATATTCTGACTAAAATCTAGGTTGTGTGAACATATTGTGTACAAAAACATTTTTATCTTATATTCAGAACCTGTCTCCTTCCTGAATATTAATAACTAGATAATCACAAGTATCTTTAGTATTTAAATCTAATTTCTTAAGCAGATGAAGGTGGGAGCTTTAGGCAGCTGGAAATTTGTCCAAAGAATTAAACAGATATTTCCAATAATTTTCCAGGCATCACTCTGCAGGTTTTTATAGTTTACAGTCAGCAGATATTTTTAAAATAAAAAAAAATAAATAAAAAAAATACAAATCTCTCCAGGAAAGGATGGGATTGAATCAGACTCATATTTTCTTTCAGGCTTTAGAAGGGTAAGACAAGCCAAATGGAAGTAAAACTTGCAAAACTCCCTCCAAAGTTGCCTCATATTAACAATATTTGTTAGTTTATATCCTAAATTTATAAACTGGAATTACACCCAAGATGTTGAAACACTTTTGTCGGGGCTTCCACATACTTGTATTACAACAGGGAATATGCACTGCTACTCTGGAGTGAAATATCACCTTAAGCTTCTTCACTTTGTTTGGGAGCCAGCGAGCTGATGGTGGTGCCAACGTGGAGTAAATCTTCTTGGGTTTGTGTGTTAAAGCCCCAAAGAAGGAAGGAGGAGGCTGGAGAGGATGGAGGACGAGTGAGGAGGAGGCTGGCTGAGCGGGGGGCCACTGGAAGACACCTAGGTCCTGCCCATGAGAGATAAGTGTCCTACCTCTTCAACCTCATACACCTCTCCCTGAGAATATGTGCAGTATGTATATGATATGGAGATACACACACAAACACTCAGGATCCAGATAATCTGCTGGGAGAGGTTTACGTAGACCTCACAGCCTTCGCTCGGTGCACACACATGCATGCAAACAGGTTTTTACACACACAGACGTATCCAAAGATAGCGCTTAATGTGCCGAGGACGGCGTGCATCCTGCGCCGGCTGTGGAGAATCGGCCTGACTAAGCTCTGAATTTACATGGCTAAGCAAAGTTGTTAACCCTGAGAGGCAGGGCCAGAGTGGTAGCTAATGGGATTTCTCTGTTAATGAAATTTATAAAAGAGAGGGAGAGAAAAGAGAGAGAAAAGGATGGACAGATACAAGCTGTGGAGAGAAACAGCAAAATGCTGGTCCGCTTTCCTGAAGATTTTGTTTCACTCTATTCTGAGTGGAGTTGATGAAAAAAGTTAAAAAAAAATTTCACTTTTTCAAAGTGTAGAAAAAGTGGACACAGGACAAACAAGCATGCACAGAGATTAATTATTAGCCTAACAATCATGCTTTTGAAATCTGAGAGGAAGACAGAGTAGCTGAAAAAAACAAAAACACACAAGGAAAGCATGAGCAGAAAAGGTTTGAGGCTTATTTAAGCAGTTTCTAGGTGCAGGGTATCTTTGCAACATTGGGTTAAGCCACAATGCCAAAAGAGTAAAATTATGAACATTAAGAACATGCAAAGATCATTCTCGTATTGTGAGAGAACAATTTTAACCACTGTGCAGCTTTCTTGTTCTTTTACTCACAAATGAGGGCAATGTCCCACGTACCACGCACATTTTACCAAGACTAAACTGTAACACAGTTGATTTTCAGACAAATATAGTAACAGAGTAATCCATCTTTTTGATTTGACAGCCATGGTCTCAGGCTTGATGACTAGAAGAAGTTGAATGGAACTAAGGGGGGGAAAAAAATTAACCAGTGAAAAATTGGTTTTACATGCCAAGTTCTTTCAAATGAGCAAGAATTGACTGGATTGAGAAATTAATAAAATACAGCCCTATCAAAATGAAACATTAATAAAACAATCAAAATCCCATCACCGAGACTTGAAAATGCTAAGTTATATATATATTTAAAAATATGTTATTATTTGTATATTATGTAATTGGACATGTCCAAAGATGGTGCCTGTGTTCCAGTTTTAAATAACTCGCTGACACCGTTACAACAACATCACGATAAATTATAAGTCAGGATCTTAGGTTCAAAACAAAAATGCCTTCTTTCTATTTGCATATGTTTTGTGTGGCTGGTCCTGTGCTTTGCAGCAAAAATGTCCAGGTTCTTCCTGGGTACTCTGGCTGCTACACAAAGCCCAAAATTTGAGGGTTAGGATAATTGGTCTGTCTAAAACTGCCTATGGGAGTGAGCTCTTACATGGTTGTTTGTTTTTTGTCTCTCCTTCTTCCCCTGTGATGGACAGTACCCAACCTTACATCCAATGAAGGCAAGAAAAACACACCGTCCTCTCATCCGTCCAGACTCTACGAGGATAAGAGGCGATGGACAATAGATGGGTGCTGATATCTGTTCTAGCAAAACCACAGTTTGATAAACATGCAGCTTATTCAAACATCCCAACAGATAAAGCTGACATGTTGGATGATGTCAGTTTGTGTTTCCTTCCTGCCCTCTAGTTGTGTGCGTTGGATCTTGGCCTCTCAGCAGCCTTGATTGCCCCGGGGTGAGTGGGCAGAAGATTGTGATGAGCGGGGAAGAAGAAGGAGAAGAAGAAGAAAGAGAAGAGGGCAAGTGTTGAAGTGAGTGAGAGTGTGCTGATATGGGAGGAAATTACCCCGGAGTCTGCACATTCTGCCCCGCAAACACACACCTATGTTTTCCTGAGTTTGGTTTGCTGTTTTAGTTTGATGCTGAGGCAGATTTCCTCACACCCAGCTCCCCCCCACACACACACACGCGCACACACACACACACATGGATCTAGCACACCCCTTTTCCACCGCCTCACCTCTTCACCTCTCTCGCCCTCCGAACCCGGCACAGTCAGCATCGGTATGGCGACGCCAATCGATGCTCCGCGCCCCGCTGAGCGTGTCCGCAAAAGGCCGAGCGGAGGGCCCCTCCGCAGGGGATTGTGGGAAATCTGATTTATGATGCCCACTGTGTTGCTGACCACCAACTTTTACTCCCTCTATTTCTCTTCCCCTTTGTCTCTCCATCTCTCTCCCTCTGCATTTTTTTCCCTCTCTGCGACTCACCTTTTCAAATGTCTCTTTCTGCAGTACATTGTCGCTTTATGGAAATGAGAGCAACTGTCAAGGAAGCCTCTAAGGAGGCGAACCGGAGGGGAAAAGTTACAGTGTGCTCCTTGACGGGGCGCTGCACAAACAGGAACAGAATGGCTTTGTTAAGGAGGATAGAAGGAGATAAAGCATCTGAGAAAGAAAAACAAAATCTGCTTTGCCAACTTAGCGACTTTCTAAGTATATTTAGTTTTCAAACTCACAAACTGAACAAACTTGCACTGGTTAAGTAATAAATACTCTTTTAATTCATTAATAAATAAAAGAGACTGTTGACTTTTTGACTAAATGTTCTGGCATTTCTGGAGTAATTTGGAGAATCTAACATGGAAATGCGTCCTCTTTACTCTTCTGAACAGGTGCAAAAGACTCACAGGCAGACATGTCCTCACACATCAGTCCCTCCCAGGTGTAGGCAGAGTAAATGCAGGCTGATCCTCTAAAAGAGACTAACTAAGGTTACTTTTGGGTACCTTCTACTGGGTTGGACTTATGATTTTATAAAAGCATAGAAGAAAGTTATTTTAGTTTTACAACATATATTATACCCACATTTTGTCTCTTCTACAATGTCATTCTTCTCTCCTTCAAAGTTCTCTGCAATTACACGCACATAACTGATTATGTAAAAAAAAGTTTAGGTAGTTTTGGGCCTTTTAGAGGAGCTGATTTCCTTACTGAGGTGTTCTGAAAATATTTTGTGATTTACAAAAAAAAGTTTAAATGGGAATGTATTTCTGTAGTGTCAAAATTAAGAAAGAGAAAGTAAGAATGTATTTTTAATCTGATCTGTTAGTTCACCTGTTCTTCTGTTTTATAAGTTTTATTTTACATAGCTGTTGCATAATTTGCTGACATATTTTATGTTCATGTTTGTTACATTAATTTAATAAATTGTTTATTTTAAAAAAGAACAGTTTAATACATAAAACATTAGTTGTGAAATGTGTGCAAAATTGCGCATGTTTTTTAAATTAAAATTAGATTAAAAAAATAAAACATAAATATATGTATATAAATTAGGTACAACAGTTCCATTTATGAACTCTTTTGCATACTATATCAAAGAAAAAAAATCATAAACAACAGATGATCTAATGCTTTTGGATATTTCTGTCTGCCTCTCTCTCTCTAAGCTGTAATTCTATAATCACATTGAAAGGAAGATGTATATTTAATATCTCATCTTGCTGTGCTGATGACATGGCATGTTTTGAAACATTGGTTTCATAACTATATCAATACCTCATCTCTTTTTCATGCCATTGATAATTGTGTCTCCTTGGAGGCAACATCCGCCTCGGAGGCAAACCGAAGCACTTCCTCGGCTCGTTTCAATACCTGATTGGAATCTGCTGCTTTGCTTTATTAACACCAGACTCATCAGGATGCCAGAAAGCAGTAATGGTATATAGAAAAGTTTGCACTCTACTTCCCGAAGATATGAAAGGATTTCACAGGACATAAAGTTGGCAAACACAAAGCAGGCCAGCAGATGGAAGTTTCGGTTTCAGTGCAGATCACCAGGATTTTTCTCTTATTTGACATTACAAGTGTTTGTTTTTAAAAGATCTGCTTTTGAGATTAAGTAGTTGTGACATCTCTGCTACCCACAGTCCCACATGGGAGAAACTGGCTGTTAGCGATATTTCCCCAGCGACAGGCCAGGCTGGGGCTTTACACCGTGTTACAGCAATTAGATCTCAATTAGCTGAGGAGTAAACACACACGGTGGAGGAAAGGCGCAGAGCACTGGAAGAAAGAACTGGCCCCTCTCTCTCTCTGGGGTCTTGTTTGAACCTCTTCGTCCCACATGCATGCCGTGTAGCCCTCTGGGCCGGATTTAATCTACAGATACAGGACGTAAACACACAGAAGTGGGAACGCAGACAGGACAACAAGAACAACAAACTGAAACCATGGTAATTCCTCATGAGGCATTCAGGTAACTTCTTAAATATGAAATTGTCTTGTCTCTTGCTCATTGCATCCTCCTTTCCCAACTCTGCCACAATCCTTCCCCCCTCCTCCCTCCCAAGTTTTAACCTCAACCTTTCCTTTTCCCTTTTCCTTTCCTGCTCCATCCTGACAGTCCCTCTCCTCTCTCCTCCTCTCTGCCGGGTCGCTGTGCTTGTCGCGGGTGATAATCCGTGTCACGGCGCCTGATTGGGGATTAGGACTAGCAGTTTATTCACGGCAGGGAGAATGATACAGCGCTTAGCGGCACAGGCTCCCGCGGCAGCCGCTCTCTGCTGAATTAGCAACATGTTTGAATGAGATAAAAGAGACAGCTTACCCCACCGCACTCCACCACCTAATCCCTATACAGCTGTGAAATGAGCCGGGCCGGCCACACCACACCTAGACCCACACTGGCTGTGGCTTTCTCTCCTCTCCCGCACCTACACACACACACACACCACCCAAAACGTATACACACATTACAGCATACCTGCATGAGTGCACATACTCAGACTGAACTGTCACACCAACCTGCACAAATACTCTGAATGTGTTTTCAGTGCTAGATGATATTCTGGTTCTTATTTCTTAAAGGTGTAGCTTCATTATCAGTGATCCAGTTTTCACCTTAAAATAGCTTGTATATCCCAGAGTTACTTTAGAAAATGATCTGTGGACAATTCAATTTATTTATGTTGCATATGCTGTTGAAATGGAAGCAATTGGATAACATGCTTCAAATTGTTCACTGTATTTTTACTTGCTTCACTTGTTTCATCTCAAATGCTTAAAGTTTGTTTACATTTAAATGAACTATATGTCCAGATAGCGTGAGACATATAATCTGTGAAAAGATTGATCTCCTCTGCCTTCCTGCCAGTGCTACTATTGCCATCTGCAGAAACAACCAATCAGAACCAGGTCTTAGCACTGTTAATCACACTAGTGTACACACTGCTCAAGATTTCTGTCACTGTCTGACTCTGATTAGCTGTTTCTAATTATGAGCAAAGTATTTGAGCAGATAACAGTAGAACTACAGGAAGAAGGAAGAAGAGCTTGATTTTTTTGTCTCTTACTATGACAACATTTTTAACAAACATGTAAAATAAATTTTTTCTAACAAGTTTACATACTGCAGGTTTAATGAAATGTCATTTAAATGGAGATTAACTATGTTTATGTCATTACAAAAAGAGACAGGTGCACCCTTGACAGGTCAGCTTTTTACCATACAACATAACAAGACAGACAAAGATGCACTGCACATGCTCACTGGGCTACAGAGAGACACCGTGTGTATTTTTGGGAGGAAGCCAGGTTACTTGGAGAGAACTTTATTTATGGGTAAAACATGAAAACTCTGTTGCAACAGTGCAACCAGCTGCTTCATTATGCAGTCCACTCTGTTTCAGCCCAATTAAAATCCACTTTACTGCAATCAAATTCAAAATGTAATCCTGTTGCAATTGCCTTTATAAGATTCAATTCAACTTCAAGCAAAACTTAGAGTTCATCTTGGAGAACTGAAACATGGAGGTTGTCCACCCGGCCCTTTTAAAATTTAAACCTTAGAAGACATTTTCCGGCAGTCTAATATAAAAGACCGAATAAAACCATCCATGCATAGATCCATGGTCAATACTTGCTTTTCCTTGCAGGGTCACAAGAAAAACAGAGACACACAGGACAGTCAACCATGCTAGTGGCAATGGTAATTTAGAGAGACCAATTAACCGTAAAAGTCATGTTTCTGTAATGTGAGAGGAAGCCGGAGAACCCGAAATGAACCCACATTTTGATGCAAACTCCATGCAGAACCGGGGGAATGGGATTTGGACCCAGGACTTTTTTACTACCAGACAACAGTGCCACTGTAGAGCCATTGGCTAACCCCACCAGAGAAAAAAAAAGATTCAATTATAACAGAGTGCCACATGCAACAACTCATTCTGAGGGTTCCGCTTTAATTTATTATCAACTTCTTGTTTACATTTTCATCTTATTTTAATTGACAATCCCATCAGATTTTTGTGGCGATATGTTCGTTTTTTTTTTTCACTTGCTGCACATTACAAGCTGCATATAGGATCCAGTTATGGTAATTATTTTTCACACACCACCTTAGCAGAAACCTGCAGACAGCTGAAAGAGTTGATTTGTTGTTTATTTCTTATTTTCACATCTGATTAAGCTCTAAAAATAGCTCCCATCCCCTCAGCAAACAACAATTTGAAAACTACGAGGAGACAAAGTGTGGTCCATTCTGTTAATGGTTTTGGCCAGAAGGGATTGGCCATCTCCACCAATAAGCTCTGCCGTATATCTCACTTCATTTGGCTAGCGTTGTGTCAGCAAAATAAGGCAGGGAAGTAATAATGTGAGGCTATCTACATATGGGGAAGTAATGAAGGGGAGAGGGTTGGAGTGCAGGGAGGAAAAGTGAGGGAAATGAGTACAGGACTGACGAATCACAGCTGATTTTAAAACGACAGGATTTGAGAGAGTTTATTTTTCTTCAAACCAAAAGTTCATTTACTTATCTCTTTATCATTCACAGATAGAGATATAAGTAAGAACGTGTTTGAATTTCGTTCTAGGATGGTATTTATAAAGTGCCCAGAATTGCTAATTCATCACATGCCAAAACAATCTGGTGAAAGGTTATGTTTTCACTCTGCCTGATGGGTGGAGTTGCTGTACATTTCATCATATAAGTAAACTTTAAAGTTATCTGACACCACTTTTGTCACCAGCAGGACGGATGAGTAGGGCAGCTTTTCCCCAGGGTATGGTCTTAATGGTCTTCTGTCACTAGTGCTGTCTATTTTATAATGTAAAACAAGAAAGGACTCAGATAAATTAGCTTTGACAAAGATAATCCTCGGTTGCAGGGCTATTTCATCAGAAAGTGTGATATGATCCCTCGAACTGAAGGAGCACCTTGACACAAGTCATGCTGGGAAATCTGCCGCAGGCTGCTGTAAATGAGACTCGGGTATCACACAACCTAACTGATTTGTTGGTGATAAACTCACAACTTTTTAACAATATTTTCAACCAGAAACGGAAATGAATAATGAATAATTTCAGAAAAAAGCCTGCTTATTTTATGATATGTGGAATCAAAACACAATTTGCTCATTTTTTAATTAGTGCATTGTGATTAATACCCTATTGATCACTACTAAATGTAGCCTAACCTAACCCTCTAACTCAAGTATAATATAATGATTATAACAACAACGAGCATATTGAAACTCTAAACAGTTTTCACAATGCATTTATTTCTCCTGTAAATTGTTCTAAATGAATTGCACAAAGCTTTGCCTCCACCTGGTCCATCCCAAAGGTCTGAACTGCCATGCAAACTTAATTTTGTAGTTACTTGATAGTAATAGTTACTTGATTGTGCTATAAAATGGCATTAGGTGTTAAAATGCATGACCCTCCTCTCACCTCTCCCCTTGTTTAATAAACTAAATGAATATCAAAGAAAGGTTAATCTGCTTAGATGATTTGTAAAAAAAAAAAAAAAGGTTTTTGACTAGATTTGACAAAAAACAGATTTTGATTTAGATATTGTTTTTGATGGATTTTTCCCAGTGTGACAACAGCATAAACTCCCTGGGGTTCATCTCAGCTCTCGGAGGCCGCGCCAGTGTCACCTCCATGTCCCGCCAACTCAGAGTCATCTTTGGTTACCAGTGGAATAAGCACTCTGGCCCTGATTGGTTTAGCCAGCGTCTCTTAATATCATATCGATGATAATTTCCCTGTAATGCGCCATTTGCTCTAATTGTGATGCAGAGAGTGAGTAATGGCATGTGACTGCAGCCGCTCCTCAACACTTAATCTCCTGATTGTCCCAGAGAGATGGAACGTGACAGGATCACCATAAACAACCTTCCTCACCTCGCTGAAGGCACTGCTGACCTCTGGCCTACCTGGATTATCAAGTATTTTCAACTCTATCTTTTTGGGTTCCATCTACGTTCTATATAAACTCCTGCTAAGACTAAAAGTCATCATATTTGTACATGAATGTTATTGCAAAGGTTTGCTTAGATTGGGCTTTTCCCCCAATATTTTTTTTCATGTTGATGAAAGAATCTCAGAACGTTGTGGCTGAGTAACTCTTTTCTGTTTTTGTCTCTTTAAAAGTAAACCCACAGATCAGAAATAAGGATAAAAAACTCTTCCCCAAGAGCATTTTTTGTTTTCCAGCTTAGTCACATCTCAGATTGGAAACCTTTGTCAGGTTCTTTATTTTTCATGGGTGGGGTGATTATTTTTTGTCTTCCCTCAGGCAATCTAAATTGATCTTGATTTGTTTTTAGTACGTTGTCATAAATAAATAAATAATGTTGACTATGAGAGACACATTAATACCACTTAAACAAATGCAATTACATTATTGGGTCCAGCAGTTTAAACTTTCGAACAATGAATTACTGTATGTGTTTACTCCATGGAAGCTGCTGTAAAATGGTGCATAATTCAGATGGATCCCACCTTTTCTATCTGGCTAAAGGCTCTAGCTTGGTGCAGTTGGTGTTTACACACATCAAAAGCACAGATGACAGCAGACCAGCTGATTTTCTCCTCTTTATCCGAGCTTCGGGTGTGAAATCGATGTAGGTGGCCCATCTTCTGCCCTGCAGGGGGTAAACATTAACAGACCTCGCCAAAGTGACAGCAGGAAGAAGATGGAAACCAACAGAAATTATGATAATAATCACAGAAACAGATAATTTTGTTAGTCATAGTTTGAGTCCCAGATAGGAGGAAACGACTGCCACTCTTTAAACCAAATCTAAACTGATTTATATCTCTATGTCAGGAAAATATTCGACTATTTCCTTTCGCCGGATTGTTTTTGAGTCGTGGAAGAGGATGAGCTGCTGGATGGGGGTTTAAAATGGAGAGCTGAGGGGTCGAGTCAGGGACTGTTAACCCCAGGGGAGGCTCTGGACCATCAGACTTGATTCTCGGGTCATCTCATTGTTGTCGGGCCAGCTGTAATTTAGAAGGAAAGTGGCATAAAGAGCCCATAAATCGTCTTCGTGCCGAAAGCATCCCAATCTCAATCTGTCACTGAGCCATTGGTCAGCCGGTAAATACTCATCCCTTCCTCCTCCTCCTGTGATCACACATATGGGGGCCAGTTTTACACAGAGGAAAAACTGAACAGCAGTTGTGTTTGTGTGCACGTATATATCTGCTTTTTAATTTCTACACGTCAATGTCATTCAGGTTTTTCTAATCACAAGTATGATTTCGGCCTTGCACAACAACAAAAAAAACAACAAAAAAACAGGCAAATACACAAATAATGGGCAGACAGTGACATAAGCATAAAATAAATACATTTATATTTTAATCTTCTTGAGAAATGCTATTAATGTAGCATAAAGAAAAATATGTTTCATATAAAACCAAACTGAAAGTTGAATATTTAGCTATGATTATATTATCCCTTTTAAAGTTTAAAGTGATCCAGTCTATGTACTGAGAAACTTTGCTTACAAAGTTCCTACCAAAAGTCTGGAACTGAGTTCATGTAAAGTAATGCTGCTTACTGAAATAACCAGTAGTACTTTGCAGTAGTGTCTTATACTAGTCATTAACTGTTATTACAAGGGAGTTTTATCTGTATCTGTCAGTAAATTCATTTGTGTTTTACAACCAATGTGCAGTTGAGACCAAGTAAAAAGTTGAACTGCATGAGGAGAAAACCATTTTTCCATTAGTTAGGATCCCACTTAGTCTGAAACATCCTTGTCTTCTGTATTAACACGTGCAAACAAATAAACACATGCATGTCAGCTGACATCCAATGTGCATAAAGACATCCTTGCAGTCAATCAATAACCTTCATAGATTGTCAATTACTCCCGAGAAGTGGAATGAATGGGATTTGCATATATATAGAAGCAGGTTTACCCAAGCGCTCACTGGACGTCTCAAAGCTGCTGCCTTCAGCATGCCGATTTCCCTCCACCCTCAACACAAGGTGAGGGGTGGGGGGCTGGACAGGACAGGACAGGAACGGCTCCCCCAATATGGAACCCGACAGCTGAGAGGTTGCAGTTCAAATTCACGTCATGCATAAGATGATTATGTTGCTTCGATCCAAGACATTATAATGTGATTGCCTGGAGCGTGATGTTTAGGTGAAAAGGTGAGCTTATGCGATAATGTTGAAGTTATTAACTTTGTGAAACTTAAAAAAAATTGTCTGTGGAAGCAAATTTCACAGGTTAATATACCTAAAAAGATCTGCAACTCTTGGGCAGACAAAGAATATTCATCAGGCATAACATTGTGACCAGTAAATGACATTGCTTATCTCTTAATTTTGACACCTGTTAGTGTGTACGAAATGTTACTCAACGAGTTGATGGTGAGTGATGTTGATAAGGGCTAAATCATGACCACAGGGTCAGACCATCTCTAAATATGCTGCTCTTCTGGGATGTTCCCTGTTTGCAGTGGTCAGCAGTTATTATGGTGGTCAAAGGATGGAGCAGAAGTGAACTGGGAGAAAAGAGCCATGTGAACCAATGAAGTTTTTATTTTCTAGCTAACTACAGTTTTAATTAGAGCAACATTGTCATCTGGTGGTTGAATGCCCTTGCAGTTTAGAGTTCTTGTAATAGATTTGTGCTTGATTTTGTTAGTTTTTTTGTTCTTGTTTGGTTCTGGGCCTTTAAAAGTTTATATTTTCGGTAAGAGACTATAAATGTTTCCCAACTTTATTGTATTTTCAACTTGTAAGTCCTATTAGGTGATACTGTGTGGTATTATCCTCAGAGCTCTTTTTTTCTAATTAAATTAATTTATCTGTGTCCCTTAGACATAAACAATGCTTCAACATTTTTTTTTTCAAAATCGATTTGTGGGTCAAATCATTTTTTGTTCAGTTTTCAGCATAGTCAACAAAAAATACAATATTTTTTCTCTAAAAACTAGATTATTTCCTCCAACCTCATATACAAACTTACATTTTCATATTCTGGTATCACACAGCAGCAGCATCATATTTGCCAGGAAAAAATATGCCATTGTCAGTATGTACTATTTCACATTGTAATATTTTAATCATTGAATAAATGTGCTGATGAAGAGTCAGGTGTGCACACATAGATATAAAACAAGATTCTCAAATTCTACTACACATTTTAGCAATTTCCAGTCGAACATTTAGAAAAAAAAGTTTCTGAAAGACTTCCCAAAACTTCCAGGAGTTGCTCATTTCCCTTCCTTTGGTTTGCTTTGTTAATTTTAGCTTCTGTTCAGTGTTGGAGTAGGAGTGTGAGAATGTGTTTCCAGGTACCCGAGTCACTGCGGAGGCATCAGGGGCCAATTAGCAGGGTGGATTAAGTGTCTGAACCAGGCTCCTGAGGGAGGGAACTAAGCCACACTGTAGGGAGGGGCTGTTAGGGGCCCTCACCCTATGAAGCTGTGTGTATTACACTAACACTGGAATAAATCAGCGCACCATACCAATACCATATTAGCTGTCATCACAGTGGGGCATGAGCCTGACTTGTGATGTCTGTCGAGTCCTCAAAGCAAAAATATGCGCTGGAAAATGTGCATTTGTGCAAGTGGGAGATGAATAAAAAAATAAGAATATAAAAAGGTATTTTTTTTCTCATCAGCTAATTTTTTCATTATTGATATACAGTACTTTGGTATATTTGTTTTACAGGTAACTGTGTATATTTGTGGAAATTTGCCCATTTCTCTTGGCAGAATTGGTAGACTTTATGTAAGTTGGTTGGTCTATTGGCACAGACCCATCTTTTGAAAAGAGTTTACAAGTTTTGAGGTCTTGCTTTGGGATGGAGGCCAATATTATCCTGCTTTATCCTTTCTAAAACCATCTGGAAAACTATTTGGGAACACTTTAGTATCTCAAATACTCAAAAGCTGTTGAATTGAGGTCAAGCTGAATACGTATGAGGTTGTATTCTTCCTTTATAAACCCATTCACTCTTTTTATACTCCCATTTTGGGCTCAACTACTTCTAACACATGAAAAAATAAAACACCCAACTGTTTCTTTTTTTTTTTTTTTGCAGTAACCAGAAGTTAATGTTTTTCAGTGTCTGGAAAATGAGCCATTTCAAAAACCTCACAGTTGTTGAGTCACATCTGAAGGGCATTGTGCCATTACCTAACAACCCCAGCGACGCTCCAGCATGTTTGACCAGCTGGTTTTACTTCTGCACTGTACAATGGCTGCTGGAAAACATAAGTGTTTTGTTGTTGACTTACTATTTTGAAACCACTTGCTGGAATTCTTGTTGTTGCAGGAGTTTCTTATGCTCTTCAAAAACACAATTGCATATTTGCACATCTGTGTAAATGTTGAGTTTGGCGGTGTGGCCAGCAGCAGCTTATTTAGGTTTAAGGTGACAAGAGACCCTAAAACAGCTCATTCTGAAAGTAGTAGGCAGAACTAAACATACTAAGAGCTCCTTATCTAGGAATGATTTTGTACAAAAATGTAATGAACATGTTTTGTATAGCCTGTAGACCTATCCTAACCCGTTTAAGGAAGCATACCATGTCACCTTTAAAGCCAAGCAGATGATTAGTCCCTATAAACAATCAGCACTGATTTAATTTCTTAAATACCTGTAGCATGCAGTTAATTGAAATGATTTGAAACTATGTGTTGCAAGAACTGCTGTTCAGCCATGCAGGCTGAGAGTAGTAGCCAGCAGGATCTCTGTGTGTGGTGCGAATCGGTCGATGGGGACATGAAGCATAAGCTCGACCACCAGCGTGTCCAATGGGATTGATCGATTTGTTGTTAATTGTCGTAGCGACTCCAAGAGAGGCTTTAATATCTTTATTCCTACTGACTATAGAGCAAGTTTTAGTTACACCACGTAAGCTGGGTGATTTGTTGTTTTTTTTAGAAATTTAAATGAAAATGAAAACAGTTTGCTGAAGTCTTTCCGGGTTGGAGAAGCTTTGTAGACACAACACTGCATCAAGCTAATAATGTTCCCTGTTAAGAGGTCCTGCAATGTTAAATCACGGAGGTGAAGGGATCAGAGGCTTGGTGTTGAGGGGGGAGACCTGGGTTAATATATGAGTCTGGCAGGCGGCCTTTTCATCCCCCTCCTCCATCCATCCCTCTCTCAATCTGTCCAACAAGGTCTTCCTGCAGGCACAACCCTCACTTTCTTTCCAATCGGAGTGTTTTTGTCACTGGTCCTGTGATCTTCAGGCTCACCAGAACACACTCACACCAACATCACGGTGCATTAGAGGGGTGATTTCCACTCCTTCATGCCTATGCTATGGCCTCATTTATCATAATTCATCATTTTACCTAACCCATTTCCCCTACTATTCACTTGAGCATTATCATATTGTGTTGTGGCTGCAGGGTAAACAGCGCAGGACATTGGTGTATCTGAATGAGACTTTATCCCTTTAAATACTCCCATTGAACATCTTCTTAAAGCTTTACAGCTGGACATGTTTTAAAAGCATTTGTGCAAATCATAACAATGGAAGAAAAACATGTTTATGATTCTACAATATGCAGCCCTATAAACAGATTAAACCTCAACAATGTCACGTTTGAGTTATTAATTTTGGCAACCAAATCATGTCATTGTGTTTGTCCTCTTACAGCCCATAGGTGATGCTGGTGTTATGCAAGTGGGATGTTAAACAAGAGGAAGGCAACCCAGTGAGTTAAAATATTCTCCATATGATGTAAACTATACAGCAACGCTGCTACAATGCTAAGAAATATACACACACACTCACACACACACACACACACACACACATCCCTGTAGCCAGAAAGCCAATAACTGCNACACACACACACACACACACACACACACACACACACACACACACACACACACACACATATATATATATATATATATAGTGTATTGAGGTTGCACTTTTAACTAATTTTCCAGCCCATTTGGTAGTCATCAGTATTTTGAATTTGGGCTTTGACTATAAGTAAAATTAAAACAAAATTCATTTTGGTTTAATTAAAATCTGCTGAATAAGCCGATCCATTTTATTGCCGTACCACCAAAGTGCGTCGTGGAACAATATAGATTAGATTATCAGCTCCACTTCAGTAAAAATATACTCACGCTCTGAGCTTAATATATTCCCTTCCAAGCGACCACACAGACACATACAGATTCCCCTCAGCATCACTTTGCTCTCGAGATCCTAATGAGAAGAGAAAAACCTAATTTGATCCATCTCAGCCCTTCACTCACCCTCTGGCCCTCCCTCGCCGCTCCCCGGCTGGTCGTGGGCTATTCCCGCTGCTCTGATTATTGTTAATCTCATCATATGTCTCTTTCTGCTCAATAAACCCCCCCTCCTCCATCAGTGCTCCCCATTTTCACTCAAATCAAATTGTTACCGAACATAACCTGCCCGAGCCCCGGCGTGCCGCAGCAGTAATGCAGTTTGTCATAATTAAGTGCCGAGCCTAATTAATTAAATGGTCGGGGGGGCTAATCAGTGCATTCTGCAGCCAAACTGCTGCATGATGGGATAGGAGTAGGGATGAATAGAGACTGAGTGATGCAGATCGCTATTGATGGTTCAGCCTGAACTGGAATGACAAAGTTAATTGTGGTGGCATCCCGGTGCGTCTTCAAGGTTTAAAGCAACATTATGCAATCTCAGTAAGCCAAATTTGCTCTATGTAGCATTTACATGCTGATGAACATGAAAACACATAAAGACAATGCATGTGAGAATATATGTGCACAAGACAAACATTCACACATACAAACCAGCAACCTTTCTTTTAAGTCCAAACGTCACATTATGCTTTTCATTGAACTGCTTGAATACACAGTGCGTATTGATTGAGTAAATGTGTTAATGAAAGTGATGCACAAAGACAGTTCATTAAAGTTGGTCTTGATTAAAAGGGAGGATTTAACTTAGCCCAAACACACACACCTACACACACACAGACACATGCACGCACACACACGTGCACAAAAACGACCTCCTGCAACAGTCTGCTGGTTTGACTCGTTGCATTTTTTCAATTTATAAACTTTTACGATTTCTCTCATGGTTTCAGAGGGCAAACCTCCTAATGCAAATGCCTATATTCATTATTCCGTATTTTCTACTTTACATGGAGCACAGAGACAAAACCTTCGATGGAGGTTTTTGCTTTACAAAGTCTTAAAGTGGCAGTATTATATATTTTCAGGCACATAGTGCCATTTTATAGCATAGTCAAGTAACCATGGTACATTCAGTTGCTATAAAAATGCAGTATATATCAACCTTAACTTAAAAGAAAGCTGACTTTGCATTTTATCGACTTGAAATTGGGCCCCTCTGTCCTTAAGAAGCTCCTACTCGTTCTGATACTCCACCATTAGTGTGTCATCACAATAATGACCCTCCAGTAGGCCATTTACAACCTTTCTTAGAAGCGTTGGACTGAGAACTACTTCCTGTAATATGATGAGCCCACCACATGCTAAAGCTAATTGCTGCTGCTGCTGCTAGTTTGAAGGAGCTGGGTTGGAAAAATTCTAGAAAATAACCTGCAAGTACTGGAAGCATTCTAAAAATTCACAATAATACCATACAAATTCATGAAAGTGACTTATCTCCAGTAAACAACCTTTAAAACGTGTGACATCCTTTGTTTTAGGTGAACAGGCTGTAAAAAACAACAGTGGATTCTGTGTAAGTCACCTGTAGGTTATAAAAAGTAAGAAAAATTTCAACAATTCTTAATTTCTCAGTAAATAGAACAATAGAATATCCAAATTAAATATCCAATAAATCATTACTGTTTAAACTTTACCTTTAATAACATAAAGTTACCTAATTTTTAAAGTGCAATCAGTAATACTTTTATAACAAATTTATACCAGTAATGATTTATTGGTTAATGTCAAGTTGTCATAACAAAGACATTTAGAATAATGTCAACTTTGTATTAAAAGTGTCATAATTTACCAAATGACGCTTTATGACAATAGTCATAAATATTCATGAGGGTTTATTCATGTTCATGACAGGTGTTATATCATGTTTATGACAGTATCATGACAGTCATATTCACCCCCTTCAAATAAAGTGTTACCCTTCCACCAGATACTGTGTATTTCTAGTAGTTTTTGATTCTCAGGGCAGACTTAAAGAGGAGTTGTCTGGTTTTAAAAAAAATAAATAAAAACAACTGTCTGTGTTTTCCCTGCTTCTTCTTTCCTCCACCCTTTCCACAACGAGGGCACCGTGGGAGCAGTAAGTGCTTGACCACGGAGGGGAAGTTGACTCGGGGAATAGGAAGTGCTTGCCGCAGCAAGTTGGGGACTAAAAACTTTGCTAAGTTTTTTTTTCCCTCCATCTGTGCCTCCTGCCTCGTCTCTCTGTCTCCCACCCTCCCACCCTCTCTCGCTCTCTTATTTCTTCCCTTGAAATTTCTCTTAGGAGATTATCCGCAGGTAAGCTTGTTACCTCTGCTGCCCTGCGTCAGCAGCTCTTCCCTCCACACTGACCACTGAAGGATGGGGAGTTGTAGTGGGAGAGAAGGCTGGATGGTTTGAGGAAGGAGTAGGAAGCCAAGCAGAGTGAACGGAGGCGTCTCACAACTCGACAGTAACATGCCGTGACCACATCATAAGGCTGAGCAAATGACTCTACTGCCTCTCCAGGGGGTTGTTGAGAGGCAAGAGGGGGAACAGGGACACAAAGCTGTCCCCTTGTGAAGAGATCTCCATTCCTGCAGCCGCCTTCGCATTCCCACATGTCAGAAACCTCACTCCTATCCTCAGAAACACAGGCGGTCCAGCCGTGGTGACCAGGTAGCTGGACATGCTGGAAAGCGGCCAAAACTGATTGCATCCACTTGCTCACGGAGCACATTAATGGAGATGACAAACTGAAAAATGGATATTACGAGACCTGAGATAAGCCAGACTGCCTGTCTCTCTGTGTTTGTTCTCCCACACTCTCCACTTCCCAGACAGTCAGTTCATTTTATTTAGCCTGACCACCGTCTCATGATGTTTTTTTTATTGACATCACCAACCGACAAATTATGTATTATTGAAAGATAAATCTTATTTTTAAACATCAACTTTTTTAAACCTTTAAATTCATTCGTACTTGGGAATCTGACATTTTGGGAAAATTATAACATCCTGGACACATGACCACTATTTTGTTGCATTTTGTGCCAAAACTAAAGATAAAAGAGCTTTCTCCGAAGCAGCACCAAGAATCCAGAGCAGTATTCAATTCATTAATTCATTGGATGTTCTGGTACAATTTGTAGTGTGTATCGCAATTTTTCTCTCTAAAGAATTGAAATCATTGAAGTTAATTTACTAAATGACTAAAACTTAATTAAGTAAATATAAGTTTCATTTAACTTGCTATTAAGCTTTACTCAATTAAGGAATTAAGTTTTACAAAGGAAAGATGGATTAATCGTTGACATTTTCCTTACTAACGGCTCTTTCATCCATACATTTGATGTTGCACATACAAATGGCCAAAGTGTAGCCTAAGGATTTTAAAAGATCATAAACAGAGAATCCTAAATGTACATTTTCTTGTTTCTTGCAGACACCTAAAGACTTAGATCAAATAATTCCCAGTTCATCTTGAACAGTGGGGCTACTTCACCTATAGAGAAGTAGCCCCATATAATAATGCCACCACCATGTTTCACATTGACTATGACATTTTTTTCAGTGATGCAAAGTATTGCTTTGGGACCAAAGCAACCTTTTAGAATGGTGGCCAGAAGGTTTAAGTTTGGATTTATCAAACCACCAGCAACACTTTCTCCCACTAGGCTCTGGGATGTTTCAGTCAGGCCGATTTGTTTTATTTAGAATAAAAAAATCTTTTGCTATGCAGCAATGGTCCTTTTTCTAGACAAATTGAAATATAACTAGTATACTTTGCATTTCTTGTCTCAGATTTTCCATTATAGTTCCATTTATTTTATGAACTTGTTTTCCGATTTGTACCTATATAGAATTTTTTTGTTTTCTTGTACCCTCTCTTTAAGGTATGACTTTTCTTAAAGGATGCAGAGAAGTGCAGTAAAAGAGTCACAGCTTGAATTTTATTTGAAACGTCCTTAATTGCAAACTGCACTGTTTCATCTGATAAATAACAGAAATGCTGTAAACTTTAATTTATTAACTTTAATACATGAATCATGAACTCTGGTACAGAAGGTTGGGTGCAACTTTGCATTGGCATGAGAGTTTTTTTTTCTTATTCTTCTTTTTTGTGTGTTTGTGTTTGTTAGTGCGTTTTTGAGGGGTGAGGGGGAGACTTACGGAAACCTGCACAGACAGGGTTTCCCCCGTCTCGCAGACTTTGGGGGAAGGGGACGGAGGGATTGCAGGAGGTTTTCAGACGAGTGGGGAGACAAACGGGAGAAGTGAGGGGGATGAAAGGGACGAATTCCTCCAGACATGGAGAGGAAATCAGCTCAAATCTCCTCTTGTTAGAGAAGAGAGAGGGATCAATCCAGTACCCTCCTCTGGCTGCAGCTTCCATTTAAGCACCAGCTGAGAAAAAAAAAATCCAACATGATGATTTTTTTTTTTTTTTTACTTCTCATCCTCTTTTCTTTCCCGTTTCTCTTTCACCTTTCTGTTCTTTATATTTGTTCCCAGGGGTGAAAGTAAGGGGGTTCGGCAGGTTACTGCGTACCCCTAAAAGATTTAGCGGGGGTTTGCAGTACCTGCAAGAGAGATGAGCGGCTGTCTGCTGTAAAGAATCAGTGGATTCACTGTGCAGCCGTGAGTTCACCCACTAATCAGCCGTGACTGATTAGTTTTTCAAGAACAATCTAAAACAC
>CAEGAF010009414.1:0-14098 GCA_903067075.1 Micropoecilia bifurca
TACCGCTTCTACTTTACTGAATTATTTAAACATTAACTGTAGCCCACAAAACGCACATTTCATTAAAAAACTAAACAAAAACATTCTATTGCTGTCTTACCTTTACGTATCAATGAAATCCATGCACCGCTAATATTGCACAAAAATATCCGTTCATCCAAAGCCAAGTCTATCTACACAAAACACGATACACACACAGTTAGTGACAAAAATACCCTGTACATTATATACATAAGCGAAATTATGGAAAATCAGTCCATGTATTAAATGGTTTTAAGCCATTTTATTGCCGGCGTACAGACAGGACGAACATGCTGTCATATAACGGCAGCCAGCAGTTAGCGAGAGTTGCGTAATAGCAGGTGAGGCTGAGCTGCTGCTGCCTCTCCGGCTTCGCTTCTGAGTATTTGAATGGGAAAATGCGAAAATCCAGCGATTTTGAAGAAAAACTCAGCAGAATTGGTTAAGCTACGTAAAAAATAGATACTTTATAGTACAAAACCACAGGATGAAAATAGCAATATAAAAGATTTTATATTATATATCATTTTCTCCATGACCGCACATCACCTAGTTAAACCATGAATCCAGATCCCTTCCAAAGTACACAAAGTAGATAAATATATTTTAACTTTTTCTCTGTAGTGACAAACCACTGACCCAATAACTTATAATAAATTAAACGGCTTCACTTAAAATTACCATCACTACCATCGCGGTTGGAGCCGCGTTCGCGTTGGTTGTGCAGCAGACTGCACATTTAACTTCGGCACTATTTATTTCCTGAAGATAAACTGTCGTCTCCTCTGTTTAGATTATAAATAGATCAGCCCAACATTGCATGGTCTTTAGTTTTCCTTGTTTTTAATGGAGACTGAAATTAAACGCACCATTTCAACCAAAGATTGGAATCTGCTTCCTAACTAGATGCTCCAAAGCCTCCGGTCCATAACTCTTCAACATGCTGTCAGCTCCTGGTCAGAAAGATGCATTTATTTCATTTTGATGTTTTTTATTGTCTTAATCAGAATGTCCCCAACAGGAAGGAATCACTGGATTGATTGAGCCAATTAACACAAGAATTACAGACCCTCGCTACTTTCTGGACTCCCCTCATCAAGGTAAGACTGGCTGCCTCCAAGAACAGCAGAGTCACTAATTCAGGTGGTTGACACTTGAAAAGCAACTTTTCACCTCATCTTGAACACAAGTCTTTTGAGTAAAATTGTGAGCATACATCACATTTAGAGACAGTAGTTTGATGTGAAAGCAGAAGAAGAAATATTATAAATAATGACAGAAACAAAGAAAATGTGTGCATTCACAAGTGGTGTCATTTCTTCAAAGAAATACAGACGCAGCTAAATGTTTGCTTTTCTACATTGTGTTATACTCCTTATTTCATTATGAAAAACAGTGAATAATTTTCCAAATAATTGTGATTACTAAGTTAGATGTTTTATTCTTTTAAGTGTTTTTTTTGTTAATTCAGGAATACCAGATTATTGGAACTTTTTATGATCTGTTCATGTTTTTTATTATATAGTATATTTGTTAGAACTTGGGCTGAAGCAGAACCAGCATAATTTTTGGTTCTGTTGGATGTTTTGCAGCTGCAGCAATACTGGAGAAGGTTAGCAAGCCCAACATCCAGCTACAGATGGTAGGTACTTTGAAAATGTGTCTCAACTGAGGGAAAGAATATAAAGCAAAAAATCATCAATTTACTCACTACTTGCATCCACTATTGCAGGACATATTTCACTGGCAAATAATGGATGGAAATCTGACAAAAAATATGCACAAATATTTTCCCATAATAGGTAAGTTGGAAGAATAAACTATGATATGTATAATGGCACAAGATACACAAATAGAGCTTATTCTGGCTCAGTGTTAAAATATGTAGAATTTATGTTGAAATACTGAAGTGCATTCCAGTCCTTCCTAAACCTGGATGGAAAAGTGAAGTCATGAAGACGTTTGCAGAATTAGAACGAGTCTGAACATATTTAAAACAAGCCAAATGTCTAAGTACACGTTTTATGATCCAATACACATTTTAAACTTTCCTAGTATTGGTAGAACCAACAGAACTAGAAATTAAAACTCAAAACAATACAACACTAAATAAAACAGGGTCTTACTTAGGATGCACATTATTAATGTTTCAACAATGTGTCAAATAGTTACATTCTTGACACCTATGTAAGTTTAAGAGTATAGTTTTCATTTTCCACTGACATCCGGACACGACTCTAGTGTGCAATGTACACTGTAACCAAGTTGAAGACTTTGCTTACTACCGGCAACATGTCTGTTACTGATTCAATGCATTTCCAATAAAAGCGGGACTCTGTCTCCATGAGTTGATGATAACAAATGATTATGAAGAGACAGAATGTACTATTGTGGGAAATAAAAAGATCTTGTTTGAAGAAGTTTTGAAGAGAAAAAACCTCAACAGAACAGCTTCTGAAGAAAAATCACTTGCTCTCACACAAACATTTTCAGAGAGCTGTATGCATATTCTAAAAAAAACCACATCTAGGGAAAAATTCAGTTTGTTATTAAGCAGCAATTTTGGTTATGCACTGCAGATACAGTGTACTGAATGTGCAAAATTAAACATTTTGAATGTTTTGATACAGCCTTTAGCTGTGTCAAAACAGTGTTTTGTTTTGTGTTCTTTTACATAATTCATGATTTTTAGGTACTTTTTCTTACAGTTTAATATAAAGTTTTACTACCATCTAATTCTAACCTCATAAGACCAACAGTTTTTCTCAGTCAATGCTTAAAGTCTTTGCTTTTCTTTCTTTCTTTCTTTGTTTCTTTGTTTCTTTCTTTCTTTCTTTCTTTCTTTCTTTCTAAAAAAGAAACACTGTGATAATTCTGAAGTAGACACAAAGAACAAAGAATTATGGAGATTTTGAATAAGAAATGTCGTATTATAAAGTCCAGGGAGGAAGAAAAGAGGAAGATAACGGAGGAAGTGAAAGAAAATATGCTGAGTCCAAGGAGCAGTTGATTCATTTGCTTGCTTGTTCTTTAAAATTTGATTTAAACATGATGTGGAACCAGGTAAAAAAAAAATTAAAATTCCATCACATTGTGATTTCACATCGTGTACTATGCATGAGATGCATAGTAGGCAGTGATCTAAAAACAAATGTCTTGTTACTCAGGCCATGTTCAGATTGCACAGGTTCCAGGCAGGAATGAACCTGACAGCAATGGAGAGTTGTGCTACAGATACCTGTTAAACACACTGGAAAAGCTTGGCTATCAAGGATACATTGGCTGTGAATACAAGCCACTTGGTAAGTCTTTTTTAAGTATTATTGATATAATTCAAGGATGTCAACTGATAATTGTTTCTTTTACCTGCAGACTCCACAGAAAAGAGTCTGGGGTGGATCCAACAATACTGGGCCCAATATTCTTGAACATTTCTGAAAGTCCAGTAGTCTTATAATTTTCCTTAAAGCTGTAGTTTGCAACTTCAGAAAATGTTATATATATATATACTTCTTATAGTCTTGTAATTAAGTTCAGGGGTGAACCTGCCTCTCACCCATTGACTGCTGGAGGTGTTCACCAGCGTGTGTGTGTATGATAATGGATGGGTATTTGTTATTACTCATTTGTTATACATGAGCTTGATTGACAACGATAAGACTACTACTGGCTCTGATTGGTTGTGTTTGACTAAGGGCTGTGCTTTTCTGCAAATAGGAACCCTAGGTAATGGTGGAGGTGCTCAATCTTTGCACAGACTATCAGATTACCTGTCTCAAACTGTCATGATACTGTAACAATTTGAGCGACAAAAAAACAGATTTTTTTCTAAATTACATAATACAGCTTTGAAGTGTTCTTTATGAAAACCACTGAAGGAGAGCCTTCCAGTGCAGCGGAGGTCCAAACTCCACATTTTGCTACAGATCTAGTGATCTGAAGCAAAAATATATATGATCATTTATATTTTTACTACATATCAAGATAATACTTGGGTGTTATTTTGACACATTTAGCGCCTTGTAAAAATGCATTTGATCTTCCCTCCTTATTTTGCTTACATGTAAAAAAAAATTTAAATAAAAGATTCACACTTGTGTGTAAACAATGAATTTGGACAAATTTGGGGACATAATCAACCTTGGAATGTTTATTTTGTATCTTGGTAATTATTCTGCCTAAAATCCTGATGTGCTTGATGGAGACTCTGACAAGCAGGTTTTAAAAAAGATAAGTGGAAGAAATGTTTCTGTGATGAAGCACAGAAACGTCAGCAACTCAACCTCAAACTTTCATGCTAATGTTGACATTACTGATGTAATAATGACGGCTGAAGAAACCATCATCCTTCAGGTCCATGAACCCTGAGGGACCTGAAGGAAATGATGATTCTGTCATTTATGGTGTTTTTTTCCATTTTATGTATGTTTTTCTAGTGATCATAAACGATAAGGCCATTCCATGTATAAAATAATTGAAAAGCACAAAATTAAAGCATAAAGTATTGCAACTAATTGAATAGTACCATCCAAAAGGCATGTTTTAACATTTTCTCTTACAGAAGGGAGCAACTAGGATTACACTGTTAAATTAATGCTGTGATTCTTGAGAAGAGGGAAAAATGGGTTTAAATTTTCCCCCAAATTTTTTTAATTATTCCTCAACCTTATGAATTCAAATATGACAAATAATGTTTTGGAAATGTAAAGATGCTAAGGTGCAGGCTGTCGGTTGCAACATTTTTTTGAAAATTACATTTTTAATGTACCCGACCCAGCACTTTGTCATCACCATCTGACAAAAATAAATATAAAATTATTTTTAATGACTCTGTTAGTGATATTTTTACTCAGTTTTAAAGACAAATGCTTCTCAAGAAACAAAAGAAATATTTAAAGCAAAAAACAACAAAGTCCATCTGATGCAGTTGACACAAAACTGAAGGTGACAAACTAGTGAGTAAAATGAAAAACCTGATACATATGAAGTAATGCCTTTATGTAAAATACATTAAAATGAATTAACTGCACATTTAAGTGAGATTTGTCAACAATTTCACTGAAAGAGTCACAAAAACTCTGATGGAGTTGACATCTGACGGAGTTGACAAAAAGCCAAACTACCTCAATTTATATGATGTTAATCTGAAGGAGGCCATGTTGTAGCTCATCACGTCCATGAAATCTTTACATTATACCAAAATTAAGCTTTTATTTCAAAAAATGTCATCAAAGTTTTGTAAACTGTCAGTTATGGTGTTGACACATCATAGTTATGACAAAAAATTTAGAAATAAAAAGAAGAAAAAACTAAAAAATAACATAAGCTAACCAGAGCTAACTAGCCTCTTAACAAAGGAAGAGAAAGGAAGTGGTCATGGGGGCCTCAGACGTTCTGGTGCCCCCCAATAATTTTTTTTTTTACAGTCTTTTCATTTGTGACGGTGTTGACAAAAACTAAGGACAAATTTCAATGGAGTTGGAAAATATATAAAAATGATTTTTAATTCAGTTTGATACTTTTTATAATTATTTATATGAATACTTATACTTAATTGTCATATTATCTTAGTATTCCTTTACTTGTTTTAAACTATTATAATGTGTTGAGTTCTGCTACTGGAGAAGGGATTTTACAGGCATCATCCACCGACTACAATGTTTAAAATAAAAATAAATATTCAGCAAACACCAAGAAAATATACATTGTTGTGCTCACAGGACCCAGGTTAGTTTTGTCAGATATTTGAAAAAATATATTTTGTGTATATTTGATTCAAATGTGCTTTATCCATAGGACCTGTTTTGTCCCTTTTCTCAAGAATCACTGAATGAATCTTGCTTTTATTTTATAGAAACATACCTGTATGTAATTAAACTGTGGTTAAAGTTATGTGATTCCTTATATGTTGGATCAGACATGCTAATGATTAAATATTAAATAAGTTTTAGTTAAATGAGTTGTGATTTTTGACAATGATTCTGAAGAGAATATAAACTACATAAACTGAAGTAAGACGGGGTGTTGAGTAACCTGAGAACATGTGAGATTGTTCCATATTTTAATGCAGATTATTGACTAATGATGGTCAATACATTGAAATAATTCAAACTCATTTGAAAGCCTGTAACTGAAGCCTGTGTTAGGCTGTGATGAACTAATTGTTCTTTTACAGAAGTAGTCAATTACTACTGAAGAATAAGATGATCAAGAATGTGCAACGATTTTCATGTATCTGTAATAATGCTGCAAGTTTGTGATGAGTGAGAATTAATTATGAATAGATTATTAAAGGGTTCGACTGGGTGAGCAGAGGCCTCACGTTCTGCATGTTGAATTGAACCAAAGATGTTATTACTTCTGAGGGCTGGAAAGCTGAGATGGATAATGCATTAAAAGCTGACCAATAAACAGTGAATGAAGGGAAATTCCATCCTCCCATCCTCTTCCACTTCATCCGGGGTCGTGTGACGGGGCAGCAGCTTCAGTAGGGAGGCCCAGACTTCCCTCCCTCTCCTCTTCTTCCAGCTCCTCCATGAACCCCAAGGCTTCCCAGGCCAGCAGAGAGACATGGTCCCTCCAGTGTGTCCTGGTCTCCCCTCCTCCCGGTGGGACACTAACTCCTCACCAGGGAGGCGTCCAGGAGGCATCCTGACCAGATGTCCGAGCCTCAACTGGCTCCTCTGGACATGGAGGAGCAGCAGCTCTACTCTGAGTCCCTCCTGAATGGCCGAGCTTAGAAAGATAAAGGCAAGCTAAAGACATTTACAAGAACCATGAAGCAGAAGAAGAAAACCTCAGCCAGGCCTGAAAAGACTTTTCTTTGTGTAAGGCAGGAGGGACAAACTAATTTTCGTTGTTTGAACATTCAGATTCAAGAATCTGAATGTTCTTAAAGGGCCACTTGTGACAGAATGTATTGATAAAACCAATAAAACTGTTAAAAGATTAATAAATAGCTGTTTGTTTCAGCATTCAATAAGTGCTTCTTAAAATTAAATAATTGCTGATCAGTCCCTCCAGAGTTTTGTTTTTGTATTTTTTCAATCAAAATCACAGGTTTTGTGGTACTAATTTAGAAATATTTGTAAGGAATTTTGTGATGTTAAATGTGACTTTTTGCTACTCAGACTATAACTTGACATCACATAATCCTGAGGCAGCAGTTACTTAAACTCAAATGTTTTTGACCAATTTTGAGAAAAAAGTGCAGCAAAACCAAAAAGACAATGTGGGGATTTGTTGATTTTGTGTGAAAACCTGGAGTCTTATTGTAATTTAGTCCTAGAAGGCCACATAAAAAGCTACAGTGGGCCAGATTTGGTCCCAGGACCTTGAGTTTGACACTTGTGGTGTAAGGGATTTGCTGCCAGATCTCCCAAGGGTGTGCACACATATTTGGCCTCCATCATAAGGCTCATAAGTTGATTTAACTCCAAGAACAAAGATAAAGAACTTGGTTAGCGAGAAACCAAGTTCCCTGTTTCTATGAAGTTAATTTCTCAGTATTTTGGTTTCATTTTGTCATAGGTCAATCATTCATCAGATCTAAATTACATTTTATATATATATATACACACACACACACACATACATATACACATCCTTGTTGTCTTTTCACTAGTAGCTAGATTACATGCCAAAGTCCTGCAAAGTAATGTTGGGTTATTTTGTTAATAAATTCTCAGACTTTATTAGAAATAAGTGATCATCTTTTGTGTAGAGTTTCTTCTGACAGAGGTGTCCCCATTAAACTAATAAATTGTAATATTAATTTAATCAATTATTAATTATTAATCATTACATAAGCCAGATATTGATGAGTTCTGATTCCCCACAATTTTGATGCCACCTTATGAGTTTGCTACATTTTTGTAGCAACCTACAAAAATGTAGGTTTCTAGAATTCTAACTCAACATTTTCTTACCGAACTCTCGTTCACCTGGGAGGATTCAGTGGACAAAGCCTCTGGACGTAAATACCTGTGTTATACCGAGTTTGCAGCAGAGGTTCAACAGCCTGAAGTCCACCCTGTGGAGGTTTGTGCTAAGGATTTGTAGCAATGCCTACCACCAAGTTTCAAAAAGACTTGGCAACTGGAGGTTGGGAGCTACCAGAGCTATGTTGGCGTCTCATGAGAAAAGGAGTCAGTGGCTGTGGATAAAGAGAACAGCACCGCAAGAACTGATCACCCTTAACTGGCCAGTGAAATTGCCAAAACACTGACTCTATAAATCAACTTTTGTGAAGATGTCGTCCTTCATCAACCCAAGTATCCATTGGTAGGTGCCTGGCTGCACACAAAGGATGTTTGTTAATCTCATCTTGTGCATAAAAAATAGAAAGCATTTTTAGAAGCGAAATCTTTTATTTTTTGAACAATTAACAATAACCAACAACAGAATGTTCTCCAGTTCAGATAAAACTTACTTCACTGTCTTGCTAAATTCACCTTTTTACAATTCTGTATAATGTGCTGCACATATACACAATATACATGAACGAGTTAGTGCAGTGTTTAGATTACAGTGAGGTTCTCATGACAAATGTGACAGCAGTACATTTTTATAGACTCAGGCAGAGCAGAAAATGTCATCCTGGGGTCTGTTTGCTTTCCCACTGGTCAGTGCGTCAGGTAGCCTTAGTTATGGTTAGCTTCATCTTGCCGTGAAACTGTAAGATGAGTACCAGGTCACATACATTCCTTCTCACAGACTATAGAAAAATCACTGATAACTCGACCTGTCACTGAAGCTAATACTGATATTTTCTTACCTCACTGATTGGAGCTTTGTAAACCTACTAATTACATCAGGTTTAATTATGCAAAACCAATTGATTCTGCCCCTCTACACATTTAGAAGAACAGAAGAAGAAGAAAAACAGATACAGGCACTTCATGGCACCAATATGGCAGTAGGGCTTTAGGTACACACATTTCTCTGATATTTCCTAACATTTCTTGGCATAATAGAATATATGAATGATGTCATAAAGTACTTATGCACATGGATTTTGCTGTCAGTTTTATAATAGTCCTGTCCAGAGGTTATAGCAGGCAGTGTTGATGACAGATTCCAGATGGTGGTACATAGACACCAGCTGAGGAGGTGGACTGCTGCTGGCCTGATGCTGGGGCGGCAGTGGTTCCCGAAATACAACCTTTAAGCTCTGTGGGATCAAGGCAATTACAAAGAAAACACTCCACATGAATCAATTTTGAGCATAAAAATGATCAGTAAAACAGTCTAATTTGCTGAATAACTTACAGTTTTTCCTGCTTGGGTGTCCAGAAAAACCAAAACAAAACAATCTGTGAACTTCTGGTTAAGGACGGCCTTTAAAAAGATAACAGACATGGATCTAAATTAGCCAGACAATTTATACTCAAACACTTCAACCTCATCCATTTACACCATTTACATCAGTGGTTCCCAAACTTTTTCTTCTGCGCCCCCCAGTGGTTTCCAAACATTTTCTGGGCCCCCTGTGGATTAGAAATGGCTGTCTGGTTGAAAGACACGGAGGGGGGTGATCGAATTTTTTGGGGGCAAAATGAATGTACGTAGCTGAGAAAAGACAACAACATCAGTAGCCTACAGGCTACTTGTTAAGCTTACGGTGATGTATTGATATTAGCTAGTCATCTTTTAGCTACTTTACCTGCATCCAACAGCTTTACTCAACTCAGTCGGTTAGTTTGGCAGAAAAACTGAAAAGTTCTTTGCGTTTTGCTGGTTTGCTGCCATGATTCTAACACACCTGCATATCTTTGCACAGCAGCATCAGGTCTCCTTCACTGCCGCAAAGGTGTAAACCCAGCGCAAGCGTCCTAGCGCTCGTGTTGCGTTTAAAGTGACAGAGGACACAGATATGGGAAGTGCGGAAGCCCCTACTGTATCAAATTGACGTAAGAATAACAGAGAGTTGGTCATTCTAAGGTAAAAACCCAGCATAAAGCGTTCATGTTTTTTTTTTTCATCCAGACGGCTTCCTGCGCCCCCCTGCAATGGTTTGGGAACCTCTGATTTACATAAATGACTACATGGTTGTTGTGGCACTGGTTTGGGTACAATGCCTAAAATCATTAATAATATGTATCTTTAAAAAATAATTGTCATTATAAAACGTGATAAAAATACATGGACTATAACAAATTTGGGTGCCTTTCCTTACCATCGCACATAACCATGACATAAGACTTTACACTAGCTGGCATTTAATGGCCTGGGTATAAACTGTTTTTCAGTCTGTCTGTTCTTCCTTTGGTCTGTTCAGCAGTTGTATGTAGCCATTGTGTTAAGAGTCTTATAAATGATTCCTGCTTTTTCTAAGGCAGTGTAACCTGTGGAGTTCTTCAAGAAATGGCAGAGCAGCTGATGGTCTTCTGAGTAGATTTTATGATTCCCTTATGATAGCACAGAGTCATCCTCTGCTAAAGAAGAGAGGATGACTCTCGAGAGAATCTTCCTCTACTTTTAATAGCTCATTGATAGAAGGACACATAGTTTTTGACAAATGTTATTTCTCAAGGTCTCTCAGGAAAAATGAATCTCTGCTGGGCCTTCTTTGTCACATTAGCTGTGTTTACCCCAAGCCAAGTTATTCATGATAATGTGGCCTCCAAGAAATGGAAGGCTGACACCTTCACCTTTTTTACTTCTAAAATTCACTTTAAGCTCCTTGGTGTTGGCTGTAGCAGGACCAGTGTGGTCCACTGTGCACGTCGTCAGTCGCTCCACTCTGCTCCTGTAGGAAGACTCACCCAATCATGAGGTGAGACCCACTACAGTTGTATCGTCCACAAATTTAACAAGGGTGGTACTTTAACTGACTGGCTTAACTATTTCTGTAGTTATGATGCCACAGGCTACTGGAGTATAAATGGACCAATTTTCCTCACTTTCTTCTTCTAGTACTGAACCAATTTGCATTATTTGCTGTTATTTTAACTGTATTTATTTGTTTTTTCTCCATTGTTTTTCTCCTCATAGAAGCTGGCCTGGCGTTCCGTTTGGCTGGGATTCTTTCCCAGAGGAGAGCATCAGCTGAGATAATGCTGCCATCAAGTTATTTGTTTCTCCTTATGCATTCTGCTCTCTCTTCTCAAACCCCCAGTCAGTTGTGTCAGATGGTCACTTGTACTGAACCAGGTTCTGGTTCTGCTGAAGGTTTCTTCCTGTTAAAAAAGTTTTTTTCCTCTCTTCTGTCACTACATGCATTCTTGGTATGAGGCATTTTTGTAAAGTCAATGTCACAAGTGACTGTCACTATGTGCTCATCCAGGAGGAGTGAAAGCTGCAGATCAATGAGTCAATGCAATATGCTGGATTTCTTTAGAGAGAAACTTTTTTAACTACTTTGAAAATGAATTGAGCATTTGATCATAACTAGGATCAACGGGAATGTCTGACTGAACTGATATGATTTTTGCAAAGTGCTTCGAAATGACAATTGTTGTGAATTGGCACTATACAAATAAAACTGAACTGAACTAAGTTTATGCTTAATGTTGTGCCAATTTTAAAGAAAGTCCTAGTTTGTAAAATGAGGAATAATTACATTTCAGCCGACAAGTAAAAAGTACAGTTTAAAAAACATCTTTCAACATTGTGTTAATGCTGTTTTACTTTACTCACCAGATACTGGATGCCATTATCGTCAAAGTGTCTGCAGCTCTGAGGGAACCGACTGAGTAGAACCTTAATCAGACTTTGGTACCATGCTGGACTCATGGTTAGGAAATAATCCTGCAGTGACACAACAGTCTCTTATCAACCATGTGACATCATGTGTGTGATATTTTAGACCATTCTGACTGAGTGTCCTAATTCAGTCAGAAGGTTTTGAAGTTATTTTAATAAATCTTCTTAAAAGATAGTAAAAAAAAACGTAAAAGAGTAAGAAGGATGGTAAGAAAGAAAGAGATTCTATAGGATTCTGTTTGCATGTTTATATTTTTACTTTCTTAAGTTTTTGATATTTTAATGAGACTGCTTTTTTTATTCACATAATGTATTACAATGTTTTTATTTTGTTTTTATCTATGCACACACACTCATACACATAAGGTTAAGGGAATGAGCTCTTAGGGGTAAAAAGGAACTGGACATGGTTGTTTGAGGTCATTTCTGTGTTGACCCTTAGGACTCATACATGGCTGTGGTCCAATGCTGTAACGGCAGATTATTTCTCTGCTGTCTCTATATATTCCTATTACAAATTTTTGCTTTAATAAATTGGATGGTTGATTTGAACTCTGCTTTCTGATTTCTTGAGCTGATCCCTCCTGAAGAAGAGTCTGAGTGCAACACAGACTTATAAAATAATGTAACTGCAAAGGAAGTTTTGTGCTGCATTGATTTCTTCTGCCAAAGCTTGAAGCTGCCCTTCACATGACTTGTAATTCCATGATTCCTTTCCTGTCACACAATGTTCTGGATGATTTTGTGCATACAATGGTGAAATCAGCAGTTCCTATTATTAATGTTAAAGTTAATGCTCTGCTCCTCACTAGCCTTGGGGAAAGAACAAGGGGTTAAACTTGAGAAACATGCATATCTTTTTATTCCAATCTCCTCAACACTATACTTTATTCGATCTTAAAACCAGTAAACTAGAAATGTAATCTTAGACAAAACAAAGCACTGATTTTATAAACAACAATAGTGGAAGTATAAGATAACTGTACATACTAAATAAGGTGGCAGGAAATGTATTGCAAGGAATCATCTGCTAATCATGTTGCTATGTCTTTATTCTAAATGTTTATTGAATCTCACCAAATGGACCCGTTTGGGTTACACAACACCACAAACTAACAACAAGGTGTGTTTCTTGACACGTCTCCTTAATTTATGAGATTTAGTCTGACTGGATTTCTCTTTTTCTTAACATTACTGTGTTTAAAGGGAGAATATTCTTACCAGCTGTGGGTCAATGTCCCCCACTGAATGGCTCTGAACAGCCTGCAGCAGCTCCTCCAGTTCTGTGAATGACAGCTTGGCCAGCTTTAATTTGTCCAGGGACACATGGTCTCCATGGAACAGCCTCCTCCACAGGTTATCCCGGCGGCAGTGACCCATGGCCTGCTCCACACTGGCTTGGATCTGTTTGCGAGCCAGAGCCACCTCATTGTTGAGCAAAGGGAATAGAGGGGAGCTGTAGACCAGCCCCTGACTCCCTGGCCCACCGCCTGTCAGAGGATAAAATTCATTGCCATCACTAGGGGCTGAGATAGTGGCAGCTTCAGATGACCTTTCCTCCCACAGGTCATGGCCATCTCCACTTGACCCGGTGCTCTCTGCTCGATCGCGGGGGAGCCCACTACCCTGCTCATTTGGATCACGGTAAATCTGAGGCAGCTTCTTGAAGCGGCGCATATCAGCGGTGAGATGGGGGAACAGCTCCCTTTGACTTGTCATGATTACATAGAATCGCAACCTGAACAGAAAAACACATAAAGGACAGGTTATTGCAACAGAAGGTTAAAATCCATCAAATTTAATATGTTATACACCATTCAATTATGACTAGGTATTAAAATTCTATCATTCAGTCCAACCTGGGCATTGACATGAAGGCTACTTTGACAACTACAAAAAAACAGCCAGACATGCCTAATATTGTTTATAGTGAGTAGTTTAAAACAGTTAACAAGTAGACTGAGCAAAAATAAGAAATTCATACCATCTTTAGATATTTCAACATAGATGTGTTTGTTACATTATGGACCTATTACAGAATAGGTCCTAATTATGGACCTACAGGAATAAATAACCAATTTAAATAATGATAAACAACAGAACTCATCATAATATACAACAGAAATCACCGCTATAATATCATAGTGGCTTGCAAAAGTATTCATACTCCCCTTGATCATTTGCTTAATTTTGGCACATTACAACCAGAAACATGAATATATTTTATTGGAAAGACCAAAACAGAGTGTTGTACAATTGTGAATTTCAAAGAAAATTATACATGATTCAAAACCTTTTTTATGAATAAAACTGAAAAGTACGATGTACAAGAGTCTCTCTCTCTCTCCTTCTATATATATATATATAAATA